>CM037094.1:82619145-82841634 GCA_020916435.1 Oxytropis ochrocephala | reverse complement strand
GTTGTGCATAAGTTGTGAGATTGCCTTTTTCTTTTCTCATTTAATTGTACACTATAAATTGATTTTTATGTTCTGAAGCGTGATACTGTTCAAAAGTTAAATGCAATGATTGCAATTCTTAGGGGATTTTAGTTTCGATTAATGGAAAATGCTTTTTTAAATGCAATTCGTGAGCGCACAAATGGCGTGTTGATGCTGGCGTGTTGATTGCTGCTGAAGTGTTTACACTTTCTAATTTTGATTAATATTTCACTTTAAAAACCAATCAGATGCCAACATGTTGATTTTGTGCATTCCGTGCGGTTTGCTTTTCGTGCGAATAGAACCCCTTTAGTTAATGAAATGCTAACCGACAACGGCATCTGTGGCTTTTGGCTACTATAGTGTTATTTCTAGCACTCACTCATTTGAATTTGTCAGGATCTATGTTTATTTTTATATACTTCTATTCTATCCGTTATGATTGTCCTGTGGTATTTAACCTTTTAGTTTCATACTGGCTGAAAATATTGATACTGTTTACTTAGTCACATATAGTTGACTTGTTGTGTCCACCATAAAATCTTTTGGTCGCGTTATAACCTTTCAAACCACATACATTTTTAATTTTTAGTGATTGACTTATAGGGTTTCTCCTTACATCAAGCAGTATTAATGTATAACTTGCAACAAACCACATACATTTATTCCCAGGGCTTATATTTTGTCGCAATATTTATTTTACTTGCTACTATCAAATGTTGACTTTTCATAGTAAATTTATTACATACTCTTTATTTTTTTGTTAGTTTTTTTCCCGTACTCTTTTCTTCTACCCAGAATTGATAGCCAGTAATTGTGCAGGATGATAAGAGGCGTAACACCTCTGTAACAGGCCCGCCGTCTCGTCCAGCAAGTCGTAATGCATTTGATGAAAATGATGACTTCATAAGTACTGCTGAATCAGAGTTGGCTCATGCACACCGTGATCTGCGGCTACTGATGCTTTTAGATCAGGATCACATGTTCAAGGATCCTCTACAACCCAAAATAGTGGCCCAGCATCTTCATATTCTTATGCTGCTGTACTAGGATCTTCATTATCAAGAAGCACTACTCCTGATCCACAAATTGTTGCTAGGGCTCCTAGTCCATGCCTCACACCTATTGGTGGAGGGAGAAATGTTGCTTCTGACAAGAGAGGAATTGTCAGTCCAGATGCATTTACGGTGTTTCATCTGGCATGAGCGAGTCAGCGGATCTCGTGGCTGCACTATCAGGGATAAACTTGTCAGCAGATGAAGTGTTAGATGGTGATAACCGTTTGCCATCACAGGTTGAAACGGATGTTAATAATCACCGTAGGTACCTTTTTGGTATGCAAGGTGGTCAAGATCATGGCAAGCAACAAGCATATTTAAAGAAGTCTGAATCAGGTAAGAGCAGTAGGAGTGGGTCAGATCTCAACAATTTCTCCTTGGATAGGCAGGTCGAGCTACAACAGTCTACCGTTCCTTCCAATAACTCATATTTTAAAGGATCAGCACCCTCTCATTTTGGTGGAGGAGGTAGTTTGCCAGCTCAGTACCAACCTATGGATGGTATGAATTCAACCTTCGCCAACTATGGCCTAAGTGGGTATGGTGGAAATCCAGCATTGACATCCTTGATGACTAGCCAATTTGGCACTGGTAATTTGCCACCCTTGTTTGAAAATGTTGCTGCAGCATCAGCAATGGCAGCTCCTGGAATGGACTCGAGAATTCTTGGAGGTGGTATGGCTTCTGGAGCTGCTTCTCCATCTGATGTGCATGGTCTTGGTCGAATGGGAAATCAAATTGCAGGTGGCGGTGCTCTTCAGGCTCCTTTTGTTGATCCTATGTATCTTCAGTACTTGAGGACATCTGAGTATGCTGCAGCACAACTTGCTGCTCTTAATGACCCCTCTGTGGACAGGAACTACTTAGGTAATTCGTACATGAATTTACTCGAGCTTCAGAAAGCTTATCTTGGGTCTGTCCTCTCACCTCAGAAGTCCCAATACAATGTACCACTCAGTGGTAAATCAGGTGGCTCTAATCATCATGGTTATTATGGAAATCCTGCGTACGGTGTTGGGCTGTCCTATCCAGGAAGTCCACTGGCAAACTCTGCTTTACCGACTTCTCCAGTTGGATCTGGAAGTCCAATTAGGCACAATGAGCTGAATATGCGTTTTGCTTCTGGAATGAGGAATTTAGCTGGGGTTATGGGACCATGGCATGTAGATACTGCAAACATGGATGAGAGCTTTGCTTCTTCTCTGTTGGAAGAGTTTAAAAGCAATAAAACCAAGTGTTTTGAGCTCTCTGAAATTGCTGGTCATGTTGTTGAATTCAGGTATATTTGCTGCGTGTTGGTCTTTGTTGCTTCAATTTATTTTGCGACCTTGAGAATTAAATTCAATCAATTTATAATATCATTGCAGTGCGGATCAATATGGGAGCCGATTTATTCAACAGAAGCTTGAAACAGCAACAATAGAAGAAAAAAACATGGTTTATCAGGAAATCATGCCACATGCTCTTGCTTTGATGACTGACGTCTTTGGTAATTATGTGGTTCAAAAGGTAAATATTATTACTTTTTCGATTCATCTCTCTTTACAATGGATCTGGTTTGAGCAATTGTTGGTATCTTGCAGTTTTTGAGCATGGACTTGCTTCCCAGAGAAGGGAATTAGCCAACAAGCTTCCTGGTCATGTTCTGACACTTAGCCTTCAAATGTATGGTTGCCGGGTTATCCAAAAGGTATTGATGGTTTAGGTTGGCAATAGTTGATATTTTATATTTCTTCCTATCTGTAATTTTCTTAATATCTCACCATTTTCCCTTTTTCTTTCAATTATGCATCCTTCTTTAGGCCATTGAAGTTGTTGATCTGGATCAAAAAATAGAGATGGTTAAAGAGCTTGATGGTAATGTCATGCGCTGTGTCACGTGATCAGAATGGAAATCACGTCATTCAGAAATGCATCGAATGTGTCCCTGAAGATGCAATCCATTTTATTGTTTCGACATTTTTCGATCAAGTTGTGACACTCTCAACCCATCCATATGGTTGTCGTGTGATACAGGCAAGATTTCTAGAGTGCTTGTGTTATTTTTTTGTTATTATGAACCTAAAGTCAGTAGTCACATAACAAACCTTGACATGGCAGAGAGTACTGGAGCACTGCGAAGACCCGACAACACAGCAGAAAGTTATGGATGAGATTTTAGGAGCTGTTAGCATGTTAGCTCAGGATCAGTATGGCAACTATGTTGTTCAGGTTTTTAATATTTCTGACTAAATAATTTATGCTTGTTGCTTAGTGCGCGATTGTCGAAATATGTTTTTATGGTTCTCTTGTTTTATATGGTTTTCTGTAAATGCATGCTAAATGTCATGGCCACCTCCTGAACATTACACTGTTTATCATCATTTTCTTTTATATCTTAATAGTATTTCATGAATACATGTGCGCTCAGCCGATCTCTTGTTTTGATTTCTTTTCCTCTTAATAACAGCATGTACTGGAACACGGGGAAGCCTCACGAGGCGTTCTACTATAATAAAAGGAATTAGCAGGCAACATAGTTCAAATGAGTCAACAAAAGTTTGCCTCCAATGTTGTGGAGAAATGTCTGTCCTTGGTGGTCCTGCGGAGCGGCAATTATTAGTGGATGAGATGCTTGGATCCACAGATGAAAATGAGCCTCTTCAGGTTTTTTTATTTTTTTTTAACTTTCTCTTTCTAAACCAATGCTAAGTTGGTGACACATTTTCAAATCAACTGTATCGAAACTAGTGATATTGGGCCTTGTTTTAGATTCAATACCATCATAAATTGTCTCAAATTATCTCATTATTTCTAATCCTATTGCATGAGCTGGACTTATAGCACCTTTTAATGTTTTAATTATATTTTTGTTCATGTATGTATGAACAAAGCATCACATCTTCAATCTTCAATTTCGATCAGCTAATTCTTTCGAAAGAAGCTTGATTGTCAGTGTTGTGAATGTTTTTTGTTAACTAACTCTCTCACAACTTGTACTGCTGAAATCGATGTCAATTTGTCAGTCGTTCAACTAGGATGTTCCCTCTTGATGAAGTTTTGCACCCTCTTGTTGTATACAGGCAATGATGAAAGATCAATTTGCAAATTATGTTGTCCAAAAGGTGCTGGAAACTTGTGAGGACCAACAACGCGAGCTGATTCTCTCGCGAATTAAGGTTCATCTGAATGCATTGAAAAAGTACACCTATGGAAAGCATATCGTTTGCGTGTAGAAACTTGTTGCTGCTGGAGGTACCTAGTCCTTCCATGTTATTCCTTATTTTCCTTTCTTTTTATGTAATAAATGTTGCATGCATAGATATACGCATGGAAGCCAAAACATTCTGATGTGATGCTAGTCATGCACATAATTGGAAGTTTAGTGTTAAGATATGACAATGTTTATTTATAGTTTGTTAAGCAGTGAGTTAATTTGTTGCAGAAAGAAGAATGGCTGCTCAGTCTCCTCAACCTGCTTAGGTGGCGTAGAAAAATAATCCTTGTTTGTACAGCTAACTGAGGCTAGTGCAAGCTTCTTCTTTTCCTCAAAGAGGATGTTATGTTTCCTATCTGTCTGTCTGTCTGAGATGAGATAGGTAATAAAAGTTAATGGATTGTACTGCAGAATTGTACATTTTGTAGTCCTTTAAGTTTATACATAGAGAGTTTCAAGCGAGCAGAGAAGATAAAATGACTATACAGGCCTTTTATGCTGTAAAGAAGATTATAAAATGGTGAGCTAGAGCTAGTTTACAAGTTAACGCACTGTACAAAATTATGCCTATTATCCTATGTGGAGACAGAGCTTTCCTTTTTAATCATGTACAGTTATTGACTTTTTCCTTTTATGAAGAGTATAATTTTCATTGGAAATGTTTGCTTTTCCCTTGTTTCATTAGTAACTCGGTTATTCAATCACATCTTAAACTGTAATCAAACATTTTAAATAAATTATAGGCTTCTTGGCTGTAGCCATAATTTCAAATTACAACAACAGTAGTAAAATTAAAGGATAAAAGAGTAGTATTACATTTTATCATATTAGATTCTAGTCTCCATGAATATTGTGTTTTGAGTACAATATATTGGATTTTGTATAATTTTATCATATTAGTTTGTCCAAACAGACAACAAAAAGAATAAATATCAGTTGTCCTAACGTCTTATCTTATTCTAGCTGTCCAATAAAAGATTTGAAACTATGAACTTTTTATATATGGGTATGATGGTCCACATTAAGCTAGGGTTTGGAGGTTTTTATAGGCAAATGTTAGTGGTAAATAGTTAAAGAGAGGGGATATGTTAGTTTTTAGGGTTTAAACCATTGATCTTCTTCATGCACTTTTTGGTATCTCTTAGCTCACCATCTTAACTAACTAGTAACTACTTAGGATTAGGGTTTGGAGGTATTGGCCAAGCATTTACATATTAGTTGATCGACTACACATTTAAGTATTTTATATTTGAATAGTGAATATTGGTTGTTCGAATAAGTCTCTAAACATGTATTGGTTGAGTGTCATCTCCCAATATTATACAAATACCACATCATTCTTATTCCAACTATCCAATAAAAGATTTGAAACTATGAGCTTTTTATATTTGTAACTAGCTTCTTTGGTGTATTTTTACTGGAACATAAACATTATCTTATCCACTCCCAAGGTAGGGTCAGTTAGTTTTAATCTGCGGTTCATCAAGGAGTGTTGGAGATTGGTGAAAGACGATGTCATTAATTTTTTCAAGGAGTTTCATGCCAAGGTAGCCTTGCACAAAGCATTTATTGCTTCTTTTATCATTCTCATTCCAAAGAATAGCGATCCTCAAGGTTTGGGGTGAGTATGAGCCCATTTGTTTAATTGGTTGTGTTCACAAAATTTATGCTAAGGTGTTGCTAGTAGGCTCAAGAGGGTTCTACCCAATGTGATTTTTGGTTGTCAATTTGCTTTTTGGGTGGTAGAAATATCTTGGATGAAATTTGTGGTTGTGAGCGAATTGGTTGATGCGCCAGAGAGAAAAAGGATGGCGTCTTCTCTTCAAAGTTGATTTCGAGAAGGCATATGACACTATTTCTTGGTCCTTGTTTTATATGATGGAGAGGATGAGTTTTAACTCTGGGGTGAATTAAGTGGATGAAGGATTGTGTTTGTTCAAGTTCCTTTGTCGGTGTTAGTGAATGGTAGTCATACCAAAGATTTCTTGGTGAAAAGAGGACTAAAGCGAGAGGAACCTCATCCCCTTTCTTATTTTTAATTGTAGTGAAGGTTTATGCTGTCTTGGTTGCAAATGGTCGTCGAGAATGGAGCGTTTTCGGTTTATAAGGTTGGAGAGCAGTCTTCATTCTCCATTTTTCAAGTTATGAGATGATATTATTCTTTTAGGATAAGTTACATGGGAAAACCTTTGGAGCATTAAAATCAATCTTAGAATCTTTGAACTAGTCTCGGGTTTGAAGGTCAACTTCCACAAGAGCAAGCTCGTTGGCATTAATGTTTTGGAAGATTTTTAGGATCAACCTCTACATTTCTCCAGCATGTAAATGCGGAAACAACTCCTTTTAAATTTACAGGAATTCCAATGGGAGTCGAGTCTAGGCGTGGCGCAACTTGAAACTAGTGCTTGATATGCTTTGTAATAGACTAGCATCTTGGAAAGGGTGCAACCTTTCTATTAGAAACAGTTAGCTCTCATTATTTCAAACTTAAATAGCATACGTTCATATTTTTTCTCTTTTATAAGGCTCCAAAGGTGGTGATCAACTCAGATTAAGATTCAAAGAGATTTTTGTGGGGATTAAAGAAGATGGTAGGGGTATGTATTGGGCGGCGTGAGATAAGGTTTGCAAACCAAAGGAGGTGGCATTGGTATAAAAATCTCGAGTCTTTTATCTAAGTGGAAGTGGCGGTTCTTGGTGGATGACAATGCTAATTGGAGAGGGATTTTAACTTAAAGATATGGCGATCTTTCTTCTTTTTGTAACGACCCTATACGAGGTGGGAATGACTCTTTATGGTGGTGTGATATTCTTTTTGTGGGTGATGGCGTGATTATAAAAGGGTGGTTCAATGCTTGTGTTAGACATGGTTTGGGGGTGGTGAGGAGTGAATTTTTGGAACCATCATTGGCTAGAGGAACGGCCTTTGAATCAATTTTTTCACTTGTAAGCGGGATGTGGCGAACAACATGTGATGGTGGCGACAAGCGGAAATTGGATTTCTAATCGGTGGTAGTGGCAACCGGTGAAGAATTGTGGACCGATCATCGAGCTTGGAGGAGGCGAACTTGTTATGTGAGATTCGAAGGATGTTTCTCCCGGCCAAGTGGTAAGCAAGATAGTTGGGTATGGAGTTTAGACTCTCACAAATTGTTTTGATCGAGATCTTGCTATAATCATTTGGTTCACTCTCGGTTGGTTTACGTCTGAAACTTACATTCTTGTTATCTGTCGGAGTGGTGGGAGAGGCAGTTCCGTCTAAAACTATCATTTTTGGATGGAGATTGTTTTCCAATCCTATTCCCACAGGCGATCTCTTGTTTATCCGTTACATGATTAATACCAAAGCGGTTGTAGTATGCCCATTCAGTAGGTAGAAGCACAAAAATCTGCCACATTTATTTTTAATTGTGATTTAGCTACAAAGATGTTGTCTAAGGTTGGCTTTGTTTGGAGATTCAATAATGTCATAACATTGTGGATCATTTTCACATGCTTGGGGAGGCTTGCTCGGCAAAGAATGCTATAAAGCGAAATGTATCATTTGGTTAGCAATTTGTTGGTGTATTTGGTGGCGAGGAATAACTCAATTTTAAAGAGGAAGAAGCTAGTTTGGATTCCATTGTAGCTTACGTTAAGCTGTTTGTCTTGGAGTTGCTTTATTTATGAGGTGGGTAGACGATGTAGTTATTCCGCTTCATCTTAATGACACAATGTCTTTATGCGTATGAGTATGAACAATGTATAATTTATTGGTTTGAGCATCCTAAGCGCGGCAGTGCTCATTCAATAAATCATAAACTTATGAAAAAACAAAATTACACCGAGGAGTCTTTTAAGTTATTTAATTGTAATAAGTTGGTTCTTTAAGTTTTTTTGTAACACTTAAGTCTTTTAAGTTACATAATGTGTACCTTTGTTAGTTTTTTTAATTTTACATTTACAAAAAGTCCAATTCCACTAACAGAGACGACGTGGCGTGACGGATGCTACCTATCATCTATTTTGTAAGAAATTGATTCTTTAAGAGTTAAGACTATTGACATGTAAGAATTTGGAACTTTCAACTTAAAATTCTTTAAAAAAATGGTTCATTTTTTTGTCATTTAAGTTACAAGGACCAAATTGTTACATACTATAATCTTAAATGACAAAATTGTTACAAGACAAATGATATGTAGGCTCAAAATCACGACCACGTCGATTCGTTAGTGAGAATTTGACTTTTTGTAACGGAAAATGAAAAAAAGGAGTAATAGTGTACACATTATATAACTTAAAGAGCGTAAGTGAGTGCGAAAAAACTAAAGAAACAAACTTATTATAATTAAATAACTTAAATGACCTCTAATGTAATTTTGCCAAAAACGTTATCTTATCCACTCATTATTTTGATTAGTATTTTACTATTTTATAATCAGCATGCACGAAGGTAGTAGCCAAGTTATATGTAAAACTAGTAGGATACGTGCATACGCATACGGGAGGTATCGCGTGTTCTTTTTATGAATGAGTTTAGACATAATTTAAATAGTCTAAGCATTATCCAGTGTTTTTATTTATATTATTGCGGTTGTCCCGTATTTTTTATATCGGTGCGATTATACCGTGTTTTTTTATATATCGGTGCTGATTATCTCATAGTTTCAATTAATTATTTTAGTTGATTAGTAGATTATATAGTAGATAGTAAAAGATAGATAGTAGATTATCAATAAGAAATATTTATCGTGTGTTTTAGTATATATCACGACAATTATATGTCCTTTTTATGTATTAGTGACAAATATTTGTTACATGTGTTTTAAATATTAATCGATAGTTTAAATAGTGATTAAGTCTTATTGTTTTTAGATATTTTAATCTCGTGTTTTTTTATATTTGATCTGATTATCCGTATTTTTATATATCGGTCACGATTATCTCGTAGCTTCAATTGATTATTTTAGTTGATTAGTAGATTATAGTAGATGGTGAGAAAAGAAAGTGCAAGTCGGTTATCCGTGTGTTTTTTATATATATCGGTCACAAATTTATCCGTGTTTTTATATATATCATTGCGATTTATCCCATATTTTTATTATATATCGATTGTAGTTATCCGTATTTTTTATATATCGATGCGATTATCTCATAGTTTTAATCGGTTATTTTTGTTGATTAGTAGATTATAGTAGATAGTAAAAGATAAATAGTAGATTACCAATAAGAAATATGTATCCGTGTATTATTATATATCCGTGACAATTATTTGTCCTTTTTAGGTATTAGTGACAAATATTTGTCACATGTGTTTTAAATATTATTTAGTTGTTTAAATAGTGATTAAGTCTTCTTGTTATTTTTAGATATTAATCTAGTATTTTGTCAAAAAAAAGATATTAATCTAAGTATATTATATATATATATGTGTGTGTGTGTGTGTGTGCGCTTATCCTATATTTTTATATATCGATTGCAATTATATATGTCGTAGTTTTAATTGATTCTTGTGGCCTAGGTTGGGAGACATCACTAACATGGGAGACAGTGAAGCTCCTAAGCCCCCCTCTTGAATGGCTTTGCAATTGCCTTCAACCTCTCCACAATCTTCTAGCCACGAGTCCCACGTGGAATCGAGCACTTTCGGCACGTGCTTCATCTCATCATCTGAGCCAAGGGTCTCGGGGAAAGGCCTATAAGGCGGTAAAAAATACTTTAATCACAAAAAAGTTAAAAATGCAAATAGAACCATTGAAACACTAAACTAAATCATCATACCTCTTTAAACTCTGCAGCAAGCAAGGGGTAGTTGTCTGGTTTGAGGTATGGGTGGGATACACTCCTATACCAGGCAAAGTACTTTGGGACTGTGGCTGGCATCCCAGGAACTACTGGCTCACCTTGAGGTATAAGGTGCATATTGAAGTCCTGTGGGATGCCATGTATCCTGGTTGTCTAACCACCCGATCGGCGTTATATGCCACCATAGCCGAACCATGATGCAGATGCCCTTTAAAATAGGTGATCCCCTCCATAGGTCTGTGATATGGGTTCACAAATAGCATCCATATCATCTCCTCCGACCTGAGATGATCCAGAGCTGCCCTGAATTGAGCCAGTGACCCATCTGTTCTCTTGCACTCCCACCTCTTAGCCCGTGGCTCCTGTTCAGTGTACTCATCCCTCAACCACTTGGTACCAAATATCTCCCCCTGGAAATGTTAAAAAATCCAGACTTGTGATAAATAAAAAACAAGTTAGGGATCGAACAACATATAATGAACATAATCTTATAGCAACTGCAAAAAATATTTGAAATCAAGTCAAGTACCTGGAAGAGAGTAGAAAATCCAGCAATCTGACTAGTCTTAGGGGAGGAGGCTTCAGTCAACTGCTTGTATAGATGAGCCAGTGCCATAGCTCCCCAACAGTAGGTACTAGCCTGCTGTATATCTCTGACCATATAGAGCAATGCAACCTTCACCTTGTTGCCATACTTGTCACAAAATAATGTGCTGCCCAACAAGATGAACAAGTATCAACGGGCTGCATCCAGCCACCTCTCCTCTGCAATGGCATCATTGTAGACCTTCTTCAACGAAGTAATCTTCAGACTACATCCTCTCTCAGGTAGCTGAGAAAATGCATCATCATATGAACACCCCCAACACTAAACCAAACAATCCTGCGCCTCGATCTTGCTAGGCTCTACCATGTCATAAAATTCCCCAGTGACGGGGATATGGAAGAGATGTGACACATCATCTAGGGTGATTGTCATCTCACCTACTGGAAGGTGGAAAGTGTTTGTCTCACTGTGCCATCGCTCCACAAAAGCAGTACCGTGAAAGTGGTTGACTGTAGCAAATCCCACATCATGAAGGGGCAATAGGTTTGTCTGAGCAATGTAGTGTTGAATGTTTGGATGCATATCTACATCAATAGCATGATTATGAAGTTTCTGCTTACCCCCCTCCTTAGGACGCTCCTACATTTTTGATTATAAAACAAACATAAATCCAATAAACATACACCAATCAATAAAGTAATTGTAAATGTAACTTATTATTAGAAACATAAATTGTTAAATAATTGTAAACTTACAGTGTCGTCCCATATGTTTCCTAGCAATGTGGGAACCATAAGCATAAAGGACCCTACGATCATCCGGTCCTCCGGATAAGGAAAGTGGATGATCTATCGAGAGCATCGGGAGGCGGGGATCATCGGTGGCTCGGCCTTCCTCATCATCGAGCGAACATCGGCTGAGAAGGTGTGGAAGGCCTATCGCGAGAAGTGGATGGGCGAGCATGAGAGGTGAATGCGCGAGCATGTGGCTGGATGGATGAGAACTAGATGGCACGTCAAGCGAGCAACATCATCATCATGCTCTATATCGCCGGCTCCGGCATGGCGTCTATATCATCAAAATTCAATCTTTGCCTCTGTGGAGGTCAACCTCAACGGGGTTCCGCGTGTGCGTCCACGTGGCATCCCAAGAGTCCTCCCTCGGCACACGGAGGCAGTGGGACAGATCCTTTCCTCCTCGTCTCCATCAGTGCCACGTCCCCGTCCATGCCCATGGCCCTCGGGCTGCTCCTGACCAGTTGTGCCACCTCCACGTGCACGTGCACGTCCTCGTATCATTGTGTTAGCCATACTGTAAAGAGTCAATTGAAATCAGTCAAAATCAGCATACAACAACAATCAGGGGTGTTCGACCACAAACGACACACGCTTGATCGAACCTAAAGAGGTTTGATGCACGCTCGATCGAACAACAACTAAACAGTTGCATCACTAGGGTGTTTGGCGCACGCTTGATCGCCCAAGATCGACCACTGCAAGGCCGAACAACCCAGAAATAGCGAAAAAAAATAAATAACGCGAAGAAGAAGCGTACCTAGATGTCAATGGTTGGAAATGTCGTTGATTGTTGATGGAAAACACACGAAAATGATGGATTGAAGTTGAAGGGGTGTGTGTTTGGTTGTAGGGTAGTTTTTAGGGAGAATGAGAATGTGATGGGGAGTGTGAGGGTGCGGGAATAGATAGGTGGAAAATCAGATTTTAAATTAAGGGTATTTTAAGAATATTAAGTGGTTTGAGGGTTCTAGTAAGTAGTTAGGGGATTGTACGAAGCAGAGGCCAAAGTGTAAACTCTCAAAGTCTCACTTGGTGAGCAATCAAAGAGTTTTAATTTTGATACCCCCCTCATTGGCCTCCATACCCCCATAATACGATTTAAGACCAAAATACCCCTGTCATTTTCACAAACTTCCCGGAATCATCATGAATCAGTAGTCATTTTTAAAACTTTGAGTTGTTTAGGATTTATCTATTGATGATAAATCGTAGTCACTTTACGACTACTGATTTATCCTCGAAGAGATAAATCGTAATCACTTTTTGGAACAATTTTTTTCTTTAGGAAACATCTCTATGAGATAAATCAGTAGTCGAAAAAGTGACTACTGATTTATCTCTTGAGGATAAATCAGTAGTCAATTTTTTGACTCGGATTTATCTCGTAGAGATGTTTAAAGTAGTCAATTTACCTTATGGAAACATCTACATGAGATAAATCTGAGTCAAAAAAATTGACTACTGGATTTATCTCTTGAGGATAAATCGTAGTCAATTTTTGACTCAGGAATTATCTCATAGAGATGTTTAGGAAAGAATTTACCTTATGGAAACTTGTCTACATGAGATAAATCGAGTCAAAAAAAAATTGACTACAGATTTATCTCTTGAGGATAAATCAGTAGTCAATTTTTGACTCGGATTTATCTCATAGAGATGTTCCGGAAAAAAAAAAAAATTTTTTTGTTTTTTTAGCGAGGCAAAATTGGAAGTTTGGGATGAGATGGGGGTATAGGGTCCAAGGGAGGGGGGGTACAAAGATCAAAACCCGCAATCAAAACGCCATTTTTTTTTGGTACAAGGAGGGAAAAATCAAATCAAAACGACATTGTGCGCACACGAGGAGTAGCACACAAGGGAAATAGATACGGCACACGAGATAAACAAGGTACCTGGAAATTGGAGGAGCTGATCCACTCCTATAAATATTGAGCTCTTTCACGATCATCAGCCTCTTGTCGATGTTGCTGACGAAGCAACATCCATATCTCCAGTTCATCACAAAAACTCCCTTCCTCCTTATTGCTGCTAATCGTCAACTCACACAACATTCTTCGAACAATGCCTTCCTCACCAGTTATCGGTTGCTACGACCCCAAGCCGAAGCCTACGCCAAACTCATCGAAACATACGCTCGCGATCGAGCGTTGCAACAGAACAAGAAGCTCCACGCCCATCTAATTACCAACGGCTTCGCGCGTTTCAACAGCGTTGCATCAAACCTCGTAGTCTTCTACACTTGCTGTGGCCAACTCTCTATTGCGCGAAAACTGTTCGACAAAATTCCCCCAACAAATGTACACCGTTGGATCGCCTTCATCGGCACTTGCGCTCGTTGCGGCTTCTACGATCACACTCTCGTTGTATTCTCTGAGATGCAGACGACCCATGGGCTCAATCCCAACAAAGTTTTCGCGATTCCAAGCGTTCTCAAAGCTTGCGGCCATGTAGGTGACTCACTTGCCGGAAAACAAATACATGGGTTAATTTTGAAGTGTTCGTTTGAACTGGATGCTTTTGTGTCCACTTCGTTGATTGTTATGTACTCCAAATGTGCTCGAGTTGAGGATGCACGCAAGGTGTTTGATGGGATGCCTGTCAAGGACTTGGTTGCTCTGAACGCTGTTGTTACTGGGTATGCTCAACAAGGGCTTCCCATTGAGGCATTGGGTTTAGTGGATCGTATGAAATTAATGGGTTTGAAGCCAAACGTGGTAACTTGGGCAGCTTTGATATCTGGTTTTGCACAGAAATGTGACCAAGCAATGGTGTCTGAGATTTTCAGGCTGATGGTTGAAGATGGGGTTGAGCCTGATGTGGTGTCATGGACTTCTGTTGTGTCTGGTTTAGTGCAGAACTTTGAAATGATGAAGCTTTTGACATGTTTAAGCAAATGTTGGGTCATGGGTTCTGCCCAACCGGCTACTATTAGTGCTCTTTTGCCTGCTTGTGCTACTTCAGCTAGAGTAAGGATTGGGAAGGAGATTCATGGTTATGCTTTGGTGATTGGGGTGGAGGAAGATGTATATGTAAGGAGTGCTCTTATTGACATGTATGCAAAATGTGGGTTCATTTCTGAAGCCAGGACACTGTTTTATAAGATACATGAGAAGAATACCGTGACTTGGAACTCTATGATTTTTAGTTACGCGAATCATGGGTATTGCGAAGAAGCTATTGACCTCTTCAATCAGATGGAAATGGATGGGTCAGCCAAATTGGATCATTTGACTTTCACGGCAGCTCTTACAGCATGCAGCCATGTTGGTGATACTGAACTTGGACAGAGGCTGTTCAAGATAATGCAAGAAAATTATTGTATTGAGCCAAGACTGGAGCATTATGCATGCATGGTTGATCTTCTTGGGCGAGCAGGAAACTAGATGAAGCTTATTGCATGATTAAGACAATGCCCGTTGAACCTGATTTATTTGTGTGGGGTGCATTATTAGCTGCTTGTAGAAATCATGGGAATGTAGAGCTTGCAGATGTGGCTGCTAAGCATTTGTTGGAACTAGAGCCTGAAAGTGCTGGGAACCGTCTTCTGTTGTCTAGCTTGTATGCTGATGCTGGCGAATGGGGAAGGGTTGAGCGGATTAAGAAAAGAATAAAGAAAGGAAAACTCAGAAAACTTCAGGGGCTGAGTTGGATAGATAATGTTTGATAAATATTAGAGTTAGGTGTATGATTCTTTCTGACTGGAGGCTCCTTTACAAATTGCTACATTTCTTTAGGTAGCTGGAGGCTACGGGTTTTTCTTCCTAGAGAAGAGGATGGCAGAAACTTTAGAAACAGTTTGGATTTATTGTTTCCCGCTCCTGTTGAATTCAATACTCTTTTTTAATGCCCTATTGGACCTAAAGGATATCTTAATCACATATGCCTGCATTCGTTAGGAATCAAATCGTATGTTTACATTGTAGACAAACACGTCAAAGGCTGCTTAGGCAGCAAACAGTGCTAGTTCTGTGATTGCATCACTACAACATTTTGGGTTTACGACAACGCCTATTTTTAAGGTAAAAAAACCGTTCTCATAGAGCGCTTTAGGCAATGGTTTTTTATTTCATTGGTGTAATAGATTTTTTTTTTTAGAAATTTTATATGCAATCATCAATAGCCGTTCTTTATTGCGTCAAAAAAAAAATAGCCGTTCTTTAAAGTAACAGGCAACGGTTTTCCATTAATTTCTTCAAACATGTGTAGCAGGTTTTGCACCTTTGGCATTTGTATTACTCATAATTGGAGGCGCGACGAAGCCTCTGTAGTCTGTATCCACTTTCTAGCAAAGGTGATAGTGGATGTAGGCAGTCTCTACAGACCATGTCCAGTACCATCGTCCAGTGTTCGACAATACATTTGTTATGGCATTTAACGATTGACCTTCATTATTCGAGCAGGTACCACATGTTCTTTCCGTTCATTATATTTTAAAAGCCATCTTAAGTAGTTTTGTTGAATTGGTTATTGAGTATTCATGTTATGTAGCATGACTTAAATCTTGTTTAGATGCAACACTTATTACATACTTAAGGGATGTAATGAATCTTGTCAACTATGAATTCAGTGCATGTCCAGCTTTCAAGAAAGTGGTTGTAGGCGTGTAACACGGTCTCTTGGTGCTAGTGTTATATTGGTAAATCCATAGAAATAGGGGTTGTTGCTTCTATTTGCATACTTTGGATATACCAGCAGATAAAAGAGAATACTTAAGCTTTTCTTAATTTTCTAATTTTTGTTTTAATTTCTAGATTTCTATATGTTTATCTACACGTGCCTCTCCAAACTTGTAAGGGCGCCAGCGCTTTTCCTCCTTGGCAGAAAGCATGATCAATGCTTCTGTTAGGAACCGTTTCTCCTTACGATCATCTTTTAAAAGCCAGATATCGCTGATGAAGAATGTGAAGCTATTGAGCAAGATTGAATTACAGAAGTGACCGTTCCAACAGGTATTGATTCTTATCTTTTAATTTATATTGGTAAAGGGTTATGCTTAGCTACACATTAGTCATTTCTGTTTGAGGTATATCATACTGCTGGCTGTATACTTTCATATGACTAGAGGAGAAAACAACAACTTGTTCTTGATGCTCGTATTTTAGCATAGTTACATTATCAGATTGATATTGAAAAAAGGTGGCTTCATATGAATATTGCACTGTCTGTTCTCACTTTCTTTAATATCTTTATATTATTTCATGAATACGTGTGAACTCAGCCGGTCTCTTGTTTTGGCTTCTTTCCCTTAATAACGGCATGTGCGGAACACGGGAAGCCTCATGAGCGTTCTTCTATAATAAAGGAATTAGCAGGCAACATAGTTCAAATGAGTCGACAAAAGTTTGCCTCCAATGTTGTGGAGAAATGTTTGTTAATTTGTTGCAGAAAGAAGAATGGCTGCTCAAGTGCTCAGTCTCCTCAACCTGCTTAGGTGGCTAAGAAAAATAATCGTTTGTTCAGCTAACTGGGGCTAGTGCAAGCTTCTTCTTCTTCCTCAAGAGGAGGTTATGTTTCCTTTCAATCTATCTGTCTGAGATAAGATAGGTAATAAAAGTTGTGGATTGTACTGCAGAATTGTACATTTTGTAGCCTTTTAAATTTATACATAGAGTTTCAAGCGAGATGAAGTTCAGATGTTCAATACGCGCAGGTCTACCAAATCGGATAAACTGGAAATAGAACAAATTTTGGACTACCCAGCTAAAAACTGAGAAAGGAAAATCAACAGAGATTGCTTCTGTGTGAGTGGAAGTTCTAAGCCAAATCTTTGTTTGTTCCATACTGAGAAAACCTAACAGGCACTCCATCGTGTTCGTGGAAAACAATATTTAGATTCTAGTCTATATAAATATTGTGTTTTGAGTACAATATACTTACTGATTTTGTATAGATTTGTCACATATTCACATTAGTTGTCATAACAGGCAACAACAAAGAATAAATATCAGTTGTCCTACGTCTTAGTATCTTATTCCAGCTGTCCAATAAAAGATTTGAATGAATTTTTTTTATATATGTTGCAGCCTTGCGGCTACGTCTTTCACGGAACATAAACAAGGTCATCTTATCCACTCATTATTTTGATTATTATATACTAGTAGTATACCCGTGTATACACACGGGTGTCGTCATGTTGTTTTTATAAATGAACTTAAACAATATTTAAATAGTCTGAACAATATATTATCCCGTGAAAATAAAAACAAATTTAAAGTAGATAAAAAAAGAGTTTCAAATAGAAGATAGATAAAAAGTTTCAAATGTTAAAGTATCATTTAAAAACAATTGTGCAGTTATCCGGTGTTTTTTTATATATCAGTGCAATATTTTTTATATATCAGTATTGTTATACCGTGTTTTTTATATATCAGTGAAGTTATCCCGTGTTTTTTATATATTAGTATTGTTATCTCGTGCTTTTTATATAGCATTGCAGTTATCCCCGTATTTTTTTATGTATCAGTGCAGCTATCTCGTGTTTTTATGTATGAGTGCAGTGCAGTTATCTCATAGTTTAAATTGATTATTTGAGTTGATTAGTAGATTATAGTAGATAGTAAAAGATAGATAGTAGATGATCAATACGAAATAATTATCTCGTATTTTTTATATATCAATAACAATTATTTGTCTTTTTTAGGTATTAATCAGTTTAAATAGTCATTAAGCCTTCTTGATTTTTAGATAGTAGGGTTATAGTAGTTTTCAAAAATTATAATCATCAATGGCAAATATTAATCCCATTTTTTTTTATATATCTCTGCAGTTATCCCGTGTTTTTTTATATATCAGTACAGTTATCTCGTAGTTTTAATTGGTTATTTTAGTTGATTAATAGATTATAGTAGATGGTAAAAGTTAGATAGTAAATTATCAATAAAAAATATTTCTTTAATATTAATTAGTAGTTTAAATAGCGATTAAGCCTTCTTATTTTTTTAGATAGTAGGTTTATAATAGTTTTCAAAATTATAATTATCAATGACAAATATTAATCTCGTTTTTTTTTTATATATCACTGCAATTATTGCGTTTTTTTTATATATATCAGTGCAGTTATCTCGTAGTTTCAATTGATTATTTTAGTGATTAGTATATTATAGTAGATAGTACAAGAGAGATAGTAGATTATCGATAAAAATATTTATTTTAAATAGTCGATAAATCTTCTCTTTTTTTTACATAGTAGGTTTATAATAGTCTTCAAAAATTATAATTATCGATGGCAAATATTAATCACGTGTTTTTTATATATCTTTGTAGTTATCTTGTGTTTTTAATATTTGATGCGATTATCTCGTAATTCTAATTGATTATTTTAGTTGATTAGTAGATTATAGTAGATGGTAAAAGTTAGATAGTAAATTATCAATAAGAAACATTTGTTTAATATTAATTAGTAGTTCAAATAACCATGAAGCCTTCTTGTATTTTTAGATAGTAGGTTTATAATAATGTTCAAAAATTATAATTATCAATGGCAAATATTAATATCGTGTTTTTATATATCACTGCATAGTTATCCGTGTTTTTATATATAAGTGCGGTTATCTCATAGTTTCAAGTGATTATTTTAGTTGAATAATATATTATAGTAGATAGTAGATTATCAATAAGAAATATTTATTTTAAATATTAATCAGTAATTTAAATAGTCATTAAATCTTCTTATTTTTTACATAGTAGGTTTATAGTAGTCTTCAAAAAATTAAATTATCAATGACAAATATTAATCTTGTGTTTTTTTATATCGGTCTGATTATCCGTGTTTTTATTTATCATTGCGGTTATCTCGTAGTTTGATTAATTATTTTAGTTGATTTGTAGATTATAGTAGATAGTAAAATATAAATAGTAGATTATCAATAAGAGGTGATAGTAGATTAACGGTAAGTAGAGTTGTGTTTGTATCAATTTAGAAATTTAGTTTTAAAAACTAAAGTGAAGTGAAAAGAAAGATAAGAATTGTTTGTGGAAAAAAAAAAGTAAAGTAAAAAGAAAAAAAATGAAAAAAAAGAGTGTAGGAGAAAAGTGAAAAGGAGGAAAGAGAGTGTAAGAGGAAAAAGCAAAAAGGAAGAAAGAGAGTAAGAGAAAAGTAAAAAGGAGGAAATAGAGTGTAAGAAGAAAGAGAAAAAAAGGAAGAAAATGAGTGTAAGAAGAAAAAGAAAGAGGGGGTAATGACATTTTTACCCCTAAATTGAATATGTGTCTTATTAATAAGAGATCTAAAGTGGTAATTTTGTAGAAAGTTTTTTTGTATAAATAGATATTAGATTAGATTTGAAAATCAATAAGTTTTATAATCAGCATGCCTGAAAGCAGCAGCTAAATTATATGTAAAAGTATGATGCATGTGAAGATGCATTATTCTCCACAAAAGTTAAAAGTAGCAAACCTAGCCCACATGTATAACAACCCACATGAATACTATTGTTGGAAGATTGCTCAAAGCCAAATACTTTCTGAATGGAGACTCTATTGGGGTTCGCTTGGGCCACAATCACAATTATGTGTGACATAATATCCACACTTCCTAGGTGATAGTTAAGTTGGGCATGAGATGGAGAATTGGGAATGGTAGTACGGTGTCAATTTGGAATGATCCACTACGCCAGATTTGTCAAAAAAGAGCGCCTCTATAAGCAGCGCTTTAAGTAAAAACGCCACGGATGGCCAAAACAGCTAACTCATACCCAGCGTTTTTTAAAAAAATGTTGCCCATCGCCTTTAAGCGCCTTAGTCATACCAGCGTTTTTAAAAAGCGATGGGTATTGGGTCACACGTTCTCCCGATACCCGGTAGCTTTTTAAAAAGCGGCGTATTGGGTCATACGTTCTCCCGATACCCGGTAGCTTTTTAAAAAGCGGCTGGGTGTTGGTCTACGTTCTCCCGATACCAGCGTTTTTAGAAAGCGCTGAGTTTCTTTTTCTCACTTTTTCTCTCTCACGGCCTTCTATCTTCTCTCTCACACAACTTCATCTCCGTCTCCCCTCTCTGAATCGTCTTCCCCTCCTCCTCTCTCCCCACTCTTACATCTTCCACTGACTTTCTTTCTTTCCTTTCCTCTAACCTAGGGTTCGCTAATCGAGTTCCAAATTTCAATCTCCCTTTTCTCTAATTGTCTTCCTTTTACTGTAATTATCTTCCTTTCTCCCTTTTCTCTAACCTAGGGTTTTCTTTATCCTTTGTCTTTTCCTTTTCTCTCTGGTGAGAACTCAGAGGTTGAGGTTGCTCTACAGTGAGAACTCCCTTTTATCTAAACTTCTATTGATTTCTTGTTTTTCTCTCTTTTGATTTTCCATTCCTTGTAGCTTGATTGCATTTCTTTATGCACTTCTACTTCTATTAGCGATTCTCATATAAGAGTGGATCTTTAGTTCTATTTTTTTCCTTGATTTTGAAGTGAATTCTATTTTCTCTATTGATTAAAATCGGATAAGAGTGTGTCTGAGAGAATCAAAACACTATATTTTTATGCATAAAATTTGTTTTCAATGTTGTTGTTGTGTTTGGTTCGATAACGTGATGAAGTTGTTCAATCTTTAGTTTAGACTTCTAGATAGTTCATCCATTTCTCTAAATTCATCTTTTAATTTAATCCTTTTTGTTTTTTCTTTCGAGTTTTGGGTTTTGTACAGAGCAAAGCAAGATGGTCTGTAATCTTGGTAACTAACACTATCAAGAAAACTTCACTCACATTTTATTCTATTCTATTTGTATTTGTGTCTAATGTTATGTTATTTCGGTTTTGATTTTTTTTTTCTTCTCAGCGTGGCGATCTGTTTGTGAGACAGTCGATGATGGCGACTCTTATGCACCGCCGTAGCGATGCTGTGAGGGCAATCTTGATGGCAGAGGTAATTTTTATTTGTTTTTTTTCTTGGTTGGCTGGTTTCTTTGTATGAGGTTAGTATTTGTTAGTGTGTGTGGGAAGAACTTTTGGAATGGTATTTGATCGATTTCATGTTGGTGAGGCTTGGCGAGTTAGGGTTTCATTGGTTTTAGTTTAGTTAATTTTAAGGGCGTGTGAAAATGATCTCTTTTTGGTATGAATAAGCATTATGCAATTATGAAGGGATATTGCATCTTTTATGCAATGCAGTTGTTTATATATAGAAGATGATTCATGGTTGTTGGAACATCTGAAGCATACTAGATTGTGTATAAATGTGTAGAGCTTATTCATGAGGTTTAATTACCTTACTTGACATTTCTTGGTTGTTGATTTTGGTTGCTCTAGGTTACGTAGCTTGTCAACTTTGTATGCGAAGTGATGATTGGCCTAAAGTAATGTTGTTCTTGAATTTAGTCTGTTGGTTTCATTTATCTCTTCTAGTGTGTATTATAAGTGCAGTACTAGTGGCCATAGACTATTATCTATGTAGATTTCAAAATTGGCCATTTACTATTATTTAATTTTGTGTTGCCGATCAAGTTAGTTATGTATAAATTGTTTGATGGCTTTCAAGTTGTCAAAGAGAAAACTGATGACAACTGCAGCGCTTCATAGCATATTGTTTGGGAAGAAAACAAAGGTAATTTTACGAAGTTTGTGTTGTATTTGTGCGACCATAGTTCCATTCCATTCGTTGTTCTTGAATTTGTTGTAGTCATTAAATCTAACACCATGACTATTGCGAATGGTAACCGGGCACACAATTTAAAGAAAAACATAGGCCGATTTTACGGTTATGTGTGAAATTTGAAAATGAGGTATTGTTCTGTCGGTTACTTTTTAATGCATGTTATCTATTCTTATCTGTACATATCAATTTGGCGAGGTATTTTCTGTCCATTTTGTCTCTTCATAAAAACATGAGTGTCGAGCACGAACACAGGTGTTGTAATCAACCCTCAGTTCAAATAATTATAGATTCATAATTCTTGTTAGGAAAAACAAAGAGCAAGGGTTAAGGAGAGGATTGACAAATGTGTGAAAGAAAAGTTGGTGGACTTACGTGATGTTCTTAATATTAGATAAACAAGAGCAATGCAACCAAATATTTTAAAACCAATATTAGGAGGCATCACTTCAACAAATCATCCTTTTTATTTACTATTTTTTAAATTTGAAATTGTTTTTCAGTCCAACCAAATATTTTAAAACCAATATTAACCAATTGTATACCTTGCAAGCAATCAAGAAAGTCAATTACAGTATTGAATAGTTCTTGGTGTCCAATCTTTATATTTGACATGTAAAGTCAGTATGGCAACTTCAATTCCTGGTATGTGCAGTTATGCCAGGAAGTAGCTCTGTGCAGATTAAAACAACTCCTGGTATATATACATATACATATACATTATATTTAATAGAATTATTAGTTGCCCCCTAGTAAACAAAGTAACTAATGGTTTCATTATTAATTGATTTAGGGCTTTGCTGAAATAGGGATTTGAATTAGTGGCTTGGATGTTGTGGTAATAGAGGTTTTGTTTATTTCCTGGTTGAAGATTTATAAGAACTAAACACTCTAGTAGTGAAGCTAGTGCACTATACACTATTGAACTTCAGGTTGATGTTATGATTTTAATGCATTGGCGGGACTTTCAATTTATTGTTATTCATCTTTGAAATTTTGGTGAACAATCCCACTTGATTATTGTCATTTATTTGAACTTTCAAACTCAAAGAAATGATTACTCTATTCTTTTCACTCTTTTTCTTAGTGTGTTATTAAATTATTTCTTATCCTGTTATGAAGCGCTTTGTGATGCATGTTCCTGTCGACAAATCAAGTGTTTACGCACTTAATGGTTTTTATTGCGAGCTTCTACTATGGCCAAGAATGCTTTGGATGCAGTGTTTTTAGATTGTTAATTTATTTCCATCATTGCATTCATTTTATTTTTCAATATTACATTGCGGATGGAGATGATGATTAGTGCATCATGTGCTTGTCTTCAAGGATTGGAGCGATTGATGAAAATAATAATGTAATGATGATATGGAAGAAAAATAGAATTAATATCTTTTATAGTTTGTAACACACGTTTGTCTTTCAATTTGATATTTAGAAGACATGTTTGAGTACAATGGATTGCAGCTAGATGCTTGACAGTTTGGCACTAGCAATGAAAGATTTTGTCTATGTTAAATTATCAGTTAACTTTCCTAAAAAAAAAAAAAATTATGATGTATTTTGGATGTATGATTTAATTTTTTATGATGTATGATTTAATTGAGTTTAAATACAACAAATTCATAGATATCACTATTAAAAAATATTTTAGATGTATGATTTAATTTTTTTTGTTGCAAATATAAAATGGAAAATACACAAAAAGTGAAAAAAGATTAAAAAAAATAAAATTAAACAATGGGCAGCGCTTTTAGGAAGTCTTTGCCTATAGAAGGACAAGTTTGGGCAATGGGCAGCGCTTTTTAGGAAGTGCTGCCTATTTGAGGACGTGTTTGGGCAATGGGCGGCGCTTTTTAGGAAGCGCTGCCTATTTGAGGACGTGTTTGGGCAATGGGCGCGCTTTTTAGGAAGCGGCGCCTATTTGAGGACGCGTGTTTGGGCAATGGGCGTTTTTAGGAAGCGCTGCCTATTTGAGGCGTGTTTGGGCAATGGCGGCGCTTTTGAAGCGCCGCCCATTGTTGGAGTGGAATACCACGCGTATGCGCGTGGCGTAGCGGCAAAAGCACGCCATTGATGATGAAAAAACTGCGCTATATACTAAGTGCATTTGTAGTGATCCTTGGTTTAGGAGGCATGGATCATTTGCGCGTGAGGATCTTTGGAATGACTTACGCACTTAGGTTGGGATGAGTACTTGGTTGACCAATTGATTTCTCCTCAAGAAGCAATTCTAGTTAGGTGAGTACCTATCTATGACATAACGGTGAAGACAACTTATATGGTGGTGTAATCACAACGGGCAATATTCGGTTAAATCTGCTTACTTTGCGGCTATGGAATAATTAATTGATAGTTCTCATCTTTGGGTACAATGGGCTTGGGCGAGCATTCGGAGACTTAAAATTCCTCAAAAGTGAAGTTATTGTTATGGAGAGTAGCGAGAGGGTGTCTATCGTCACAAATCAATCTTAGAAGAAGACACGTCCCTTGTGAGAAGAGTTGCCCAATGTGTGATGGTGGGGTTGAAGATGAGCACCACATCTTTTTCACTTGTATTCATGCAGCAACGATTTGGAACAAAATCGACCTAGGTAGGTAAGTCGTGAACTGCAAAACTCGGCAGAGTCTAATACTTGTTTTTTCAACTTGTTGGAATATTTACCTTTACATAGTAGAAACACTTTTGCTATGATGATTTGGGCTATATGGAAGAGGAGGATTGAGAAGTTATGGAAAGATATGGTCATGCCTTATGATTTCTTTATTAGTATTGGTATGGATCAATTACATGTTCGGGAACAAGTCAGATTTCGGTATGCTATATCTGAGCATAACACCACTGAGGTGCCCAACAGTGACACACGATGGGAATTGCTAGTAGTAGGTGGTCTAAAATGCAATGTGGATGCTGCGATTTTTGAGGAGGAAAACAAGTACGCTATTGGGTTGTGCATAAGAGATGAGAACAAATTTTATAGAGGCGGCAAAACTATGTGGTTCAATGGGTCTTCTACACCTCAAGAGGTAGAAGTAGTGAGTCTAGTACAAGCAATCAATTTTCCCATTGAGAAGAATATAACAACAGTAGTTATTATTATTTTTAGATAAGCTAACAACAGTAGTTAGTGAGTTGAACTGTCTTTCCGTAGTAAATGACGTGAACAATTATTCCAATCTCAATAATGAATTTGTTGTCCTTTTTTCTCAGTGTAGAACTATCATTGTGCAATATCAAAGTCATATGATTAACTGTATTAGAAGGCGGACAAATCCACTCACTTATTTTGGAATGAAAAATGTGAGAGGTAGAAAAGTAAATAAAATTAGATGGATAAATACAAAATGATAAAGATCGCCCTACACGATAAGGGAAAGATCGAAAAAGATATTTAGAGGATCCAAAAGTATCTCGTAAAGTCGTCCACGTTGGCTGATGTTGCACTTTTTCTCTTCTTTTTACAATAAAAAATAAAAATTCTTCATCAGACTGGAACCAGAAAAATTCACTCGACTTCTTTCTCATTATCTATCTCTCACTCTGTTCCTTCCTCACTTTTCTGTGCGCAAAGCCACACATACATACATATAACCACCGCCGAATCTCAGAAATATCAATATTCTTCTTCTTCTTCTTCTTCTTCTTTTTCCAAAACTCATCATTTTCCCAATTTTATATATTCAATCCTCTTTTGAGTTTTTGATCCAAATCCTCTGCCTCCACAGAAAGAAACGTCAGGAAATGGGGGAAGAACGTGTGACGACGGAGTGGGAGAAAGGTCTACCCAACATCGACGATCTCCCTCCTCTTTCTATTGCTCTCATCCCACCGGAGCTCGTATCCGCCTTCAGCATCGCACCGGAACCCCGCCGCACGCTCTCCGACGTCAACCGCGCTTCCCGAGACACCCTCTCCCTTCTCCGAGGAGGAGGCGGAAGCACCTCCGATCCGGAGGAAGACGATGAGATAGAGGATGCTGAAGAAGAGGAGGAAATCGATCGGGATGGTTTAGGATCAGATTCGAGAAAACAAAGAAAGATGATCGATTGTCCAGCAACAACAACGGAGGAAGCAGATTCGGCAGTTAGAACAGAAACAACGCTGAAACGACCTCGTTTAGTGTGGACCCCACAGCTTCACAAGCGATTCGTGGACGTAGTAGCGCATCTTGGGATAAAGAACGCGGTTCCGAAGACTATTATGCAGTTGATGAATGTGGAAGGGTTGACACGTGAGAATGTTGCTAGTCACCTTCAGAAGTATCGTCTTTACTTGAAAAGAATGCAAGGTCTTTCCACTGATGCTCCTTCTTCCTCCGATCATCTCTTTGCTTCCACTCCTGTACCTCAGAGCCTCCGTGACTCTCCCGCCACCGCCGCACATTCTCATTCACATTCTAATAATGGACATGGCAATTCACATCATTCTGTTCCTGTTCCGATGCCTTATCCACCACCACCTCATATGCCCCTTATTGGCAGCATGCCACATCCTCACCATAGTCATGCTCACATGCCCATGCCTCTCCCTCCTCTCCATGCTGCTTCTTCTTCCTCTTATCGCTCTCATCATCCTTATAACATGTTCAATCATAGAGATTGGCCTCACCCTCCCCCTCAAAAATGAAAGGATTTTTACTCCACTCAATATTCCATTTTTCTATCTACAGGTTAGCATTCACAATAAATATCATCAATTCATGATAGCTGTTACTGTTACCCACTTCCATATTTCAAAAGAATTTTTAGTCTGTTAATTAATGGTTACTTATGGTACAATGTGTTCCGTGTTTGAAACAGAGTTAAATGATTGCTAATTATGTGAATAGTAGGATGAGATCAACTTAATGTCAATGATTGATGGGTCAATTTGATGGAGTATAATTCACTGTTTCATTCTATTCTATTTTTCAACAAATTGTCCCTCTCCCCTGAAATGAAGTACAGTGATTATGTGATAGTAAAAGTAAATACCACCACCATTTAAAGGATGTGCACATTCAATTGCTTTTTCTTTTCTATAAAAAAAGGTATATATATATATGTATTTATAGAATGCTATGATGCAAGATGAGATTTGATCTTTGTTGATAACGGTGTTTCATGGTAATCTTTGCTGTCTGATCAGATGTAGAAAATATATTTCATTGGATTTTCAGTAGCTGCATTGATCATCCTGTACTTTGCACCAAGAGATTCGTGAGGAAGTATATGGAGACTTTATAGAGCTAAATTACAGTCTGAATCCGAAGCATGTACGGTATCCATAGATTTACACACTTCTAGGCACACACCTCTAATTCCTGTCACATAAATATAGGTGGTGAATTCTGGCATGTCTGCTCTGGTCTACCTAGGCAGCTGATTCTAAAGTAAATTCTAAACTAGTCCTCTGATTAATAAATCATAGTAAGTGCTACTAATATACTGTGTACTCCTGAAAATTTTAACTCTCTTTTTCAGAACCATTGCAAAGTTGAATAAAGATAGAATGAAATTCATTCAGCAAACATTTGTATTGTGCTCTGACATTAAATGTATTTTCTACATCTTAAAGTTCTTGGTTATTACTTCAGTTGAAAGACATTGAATTGGATAGTGTAGGTTCTCATGCTAGAAATTTAGCAACCGGAGTGAATGGGGGGATTTATTTTGTACATGTAGATTAATAGAGGCACAATACACACATGGACTCCAACTGTCAGAAATCTTGTTACACCTGACTGCATTTTTCTATTGGAATAGAATATTACTACGAAATTACGTTGTACATCTGAAATAGTCCAAACACGATCTCAAGTGGATACTACGGCGCCACGTGAGTAGAGCGTCAACCA
The DNA here is from genome assembly GCA_020916435.1 of Oxytropis ochrocephala. Taxonomy (NCBI): domain Eukaryota; kingdom Viridiplantae; phylum Streptophyta; class Magnoliopsida; order Fabales; family Fabaceae; genus Oxytropis; species Oxytropis ochrocephala. Next base: position 82,813,814 of record CM037094.1, on the reverse strand, counting down.
TTCTAAGCTTTACTTGGTTTAGAATTTAGAGTGTACACTCTGGCGAGTAGATATTGAAGTACAGTATGATCAAATAAATACAAGGTTGTTAAATTTTGCTAGTTTTTCTTTGCCTTAACTACTGCTTATATGATGATGAACCCTTTCTTCTTGTGGATAGGGCTTGTTTAAGTTTTAAGATTCGTTATTCTGCTTAAAGATTTGAATAGTAAAAAAATTAGCTAAAAGATTCAGTATGAGAAGAGCTGGTTAGAGGTCAACTAAAGCAAACTTGAAAGGATTATAGAAAAGCACCTAATGCAAGTGTTATCTTTTAGTACATAATAAATAAATGAATCATGGATGTCATGGCATCGATCACAATTTAATTATTATTTTTGGTTGAAAGGCGCAAATGCCTTTAGTGGATTAGGTCTCTTGGAAAAAGTGTAAAGATTAAAGTTTAGGTTTTAGATAAATTCTTCAAATATATTAAATGGACCACTACTCCTTTTCTGTACAAATGGCAAAGTTTAGATGAAGAATGAAGAATTCGTTGTGTTTGGAAAACAGGATTGAATGAATTCAAAGTCTGAAAGACTCCACTCTGGTAGAGAGACTCCACTCTCACGATTGTATTCTTTATACAAAAAATGCACCCTTATTTATAATTTTATACCAACTAACAAGGGGCATAATGGGTATTAAAGTACAAATGAAACTACATTAAAATAAAGGAAATATTTGCAGTAGGTGAACTCTCTTCGGACAGCATAACGGTGCTAGTTCCTTTATTATTACATTGTAAACAAACACCCCAAAGGTTGCTTATGCAGCAAATGGTGCTAGTTCTGCGATTGCATATATACCATACTTCCAGCGAGGTGAAGCATCACAAGAGAAAAGTTTCTTGAGTATACTCTCAACTCTGTTTGGGAGTTAGGAGGGGAGGGGGGCTTTGGGGTTATATTTAAGGGAGTGTATCTGTAGAAAAGTGGAAGGGGTTGTTTATGACTAATATTTCTAATTTTGAGGATATTATGACAAGAGATTTGAAGAATTTTTCAAAGCCCTCTCCAAAATTTTCTAAAATCCTCTTCTGCTTCGGAATGTAGCAACCGATAGCCGGTGATGATGGCATTTTTGGTGGGAATGCTCGCGAATGTTCTGCTTTTTACCAGAGCATGCATAGCACTAACTGAACTATGACAAATTAGCGGTTAAAAATAAAGGAAATACATGCTAAATTGAACCAAAAGACCAAAAAAAAATGAAATATGCACACATCTTACTGTAAAAATGCTATTTAATGAAAATAAAATGATGGGTGGAAATCCATCTATCCCTCTAACACCACGAGGGAGAAAGAAATAAAGAAGGAGAAGTTATAAATTTGAAGAGAGAAATAAGAGAAGGAAGAGAAAGAAATAAAGTAAACACTCAATTTGGTCCCTATTACTATCACTCTCTTTTAGATACCAAATGCTTAAACCCAAGTTGTATCACTCTCTTTTAGATACCAAATGCTTAAACCCAAGTTGTATGCTTAAAGTTATGAGATGTTCAAATATAAGATTTATTGAGAAAATATGGCAAATAACTAACATGTTTTCCATCCAAGAGTAACTTTATTGTCATTTGTTAATATTTTTAAAGAAAACTAGCAAGGTGCTTTTACTTGTTTTTTTTTTTGATGAACTTAAGGGCCTTCAGGCCCAAAACGACTTACATACTAGATGGACTAGCTAGCCCACTACAATCAAGAGCAACTAAATGTACTAGAAAATCTGGAACATAATCATAAATGACACATGTGACCTTCCATATCATAACTCAGCTTAGCTAAGTTATCAGCAGCAACATTCATATCTCTTGGAGTCTTCAACCAATCAATCTCAAGACCATCTTCTCCAATTTCCAAAATACTGTTCCTGAGCTTCTGAATCCCTTCATCATAGCCGAACCCCATCTTCAGAACATCAATCGCCTGTTGAGAGTCAATTTCTACCAAGATATTGGTGTAACCATAACCCCACGCTATCGAGATTCCATGGTACACACCCCACATTTCCGCTTCAAGAACAGAACACCCATCAAGCTTGTGAGCGAACGCAAATCTCACTCTACCATAACAATCTCGCAAGATCCCTCCACAGCCAGCTAGACGGCCATGATTCCTCACCGATCCGTCGCAGTTGAGCTTGAAGGCACCGATCGGAGGAGGCAACCAGTGGCTGATTTCGTTCCTGGTAGAGATGCTGCAACTCGGCTTCAGGTTCGATCTCTTCTTCAAGGATTCAATTACCCAGTTAACTTGACAATTAATGGTGATAACTGTGCTCTGAACAGAAGTTTTCTTCAAATTGAAGATCCAATCGTTCCTATTCCTCCAGATGTTGTCTAACGTGATGCCGAATTGCAGATTCCAGGTATTAATGTTGGCATTCTTCTCATGATTCTTCAAGTTACTCTCCATCCAATGGGTCCAATCACTAATGTTAAAGAAACTGATTTGATTTCCAAGGTTGAGGCTGAACCACACACGACGAGCAAAGATGCAGTCACGGAAACAGTGAAACAAGGTTTCCTCTCCTTCATTGCAAAGGGGGCATTCACTGTTAGAGGTCATCTTCCTACGCTTCCTCTCAACATTAGTCAAGACTACTTCATGAGCAAGCTTCCAGAGTAAGATTCTCACTATCTCCATTCCTTTCCAATTCCAAATGGTCTGGAAAATAGTTTTGTTATTAGACATAGGATTGTTATGAAGCATAGCATAAGCTGATTTAGTAGTAAATGAACCGTCTGTATTACTTCCCCACTTGAAATCATCCTCTTCAGCTAATAGGCTAGGCACAACAGTAATAGAAAGCTTATGAAGTATTGGGGCAGGGAGAACATTCTCTAATTGAGTAAAATTCCAGTGCCCATCATGGGAAACAAACTTACTAACACTCTTTTGAGTCGTCTCTTCATTAGGACTATTTGTGCAGTGCTCAATTAATCTACCATAACCATCAAGCCATTGATCGGTCCAGAATCTTATACTGCCACCATTCCCCATATTCCACTGGATATTGCTTCTAAAGGATTCCCAGAGAGAGGTGATACCCTGCCAGAAATTGGAACCTTTCCTTTTAGTATCCACCATAGGAAAATTATTTCTGCCACACTTATATTTATGTCTGATGACTGAGCTCCAGAGATCAGTAGGCTTGGAGCTGAAATTCCACACTGCTTTCATCATAAGAGCCGAGTTTGCAATTCTAGAGGACCTCGGACCGAGCCCCCCAGCTCTTTTTGGAGAACACAACTTGTCGACTAAGAAGATGAATTTTCCTTTGGTCCCTCTCATCACCCCAAATGAAGTTTCTACACATTCTATCTATGTCATCACATATAGTTCTAGGAAGAATACTAGATTGCATCACGTAGGTAGGCATAGATTGTATCACAGATTTGGCCAAAGTAACTCTTCCAGCAAAGGAAAGAGTTTTAGCCTTCCAATTGCTAAGTCTTTGCTTTACCTTCTCCACAACAAAGTTGAAGGTACTAATACCAACCCTCTTATGAAAAATAGGCACCCCTAGGTATTTCCCAAGATCTGTAGTAGAGTTGTAGCCCAAGACATTACAAATATCATTCCTAAGGCCAAGAGGAACATTTCTAGAGAAATACACTCTAGTTTTATCAACACTAACCTTTTGACCCGAGCTCATACAGAAATTCAGCAGAGTTTGACTGATTAATTCAGCCTGATCAGTGGAAGCTTCAGCAAAAAGAAGCAGGTCATCTGCAAAGGCAAGGTGAGATATTTTGGGGCCACCTCTGCTAACCTGAATAGGAATCCAGCTCTTAAAATTAACCTCTTGCTCAATGACTTGAAAGAGTTTCTCAATGCAGATGACAAAAAGATAGGGAGAGATAGGGTCCCCCTGTCTGATGCCTCTAGAAGGATGAAATTCTTCCAAATTCTCACCATTCCAAATAACCCTCATTGAAGGAGTAGAGATACAGCACCAAATGATGTGGATAAGGTGAGTAGGAATCCCTATATCTTCTAAGGTTTCCTTAACAAACTCCCATCTAAGCCTGTCATAGGCTTTTTCAAGGTCAATTTTAATGGCCATCCATCCTTTCTTTCCACCTTTAGATCTCATAGAATGAAAGATCTCTTGAGCAATTATAATGTTATCATGAATCTGCCTTTTAGGGATGAAAGAAGCCTGAGCAGGCCCTATGAGAGTCTGAAGGGCATTCCTAAGTCTGCTGGCAATCATTTTAGTGATAACTTTATACGTGACATTGCACAAGCCAATGGGTCTGAATTGTTTCATAGAAACAGCTTGATCCACTTTAGGAATTAAGGCAAGAAGAGTAGAGTTGATCTCTTTTATTCTCTCAGGATGATTCCAGTAACATTTAACCATATTACAAAACCCCTCACCAACCACACTCCATTGGCTTTGATAGAAAATGGCTTGGAATCCATCCGGGCCAGGAGCTTTGAAGGCGCCAATATTCATAACCATATTGTATATCTCATCATTAGAAATTGGCCTATTCATCTCACTCAAATGAATCTCCTCAAGTCTAGGAAAGCTGTCTTCCAAGACATAAGGTGATAAGGGTTCAGAAGCAGTGAATAAATCTTTAAAGTAATTAGTAGCAACTAGCTCCAGCTCATTAGGATCCTCAATCCAATCCCCTTGAGAGTTTTGAAGAGTCTTAGCATGATTTCTTCTTCTTCTAATTGTTGTGACTCCATGGAAATATCTAGTATTCCTATCCCCAAACTCAATCCACTTAGCACGAGATTTTTGAAACCACAAGATTTCCTCTTTAGCTAGAATGTCTTCATAAGAACTCCATGTCTGTTTCTGCAGATCCAAAAGCCTACTAGACCAATTAGATTGAAGCTTTTTATCAATTTGCTTAAGCTTTTTAACTAGCAGTTTCTTCTGAGCAAAAACATTGCCAAAAGTTTCTTGATTCCACTCACTTAAGATTCTGTTGCGTGTAAATTCGTGTGGTATTCGCAAATATAGTGCAAGTATACACGTCGTACAAGTAATAGAGTGGTTTTAAGTAAGAGATCGTTCCCACGAGGATTGGTATGCTTTTCAAAGTTCAAGTTTCAAAACACAAGAGAATCAAGTAACAAATCGGCAATAAAAGTTGGTTTTAAAGCTAAAGATGTAATTAAAACAAGTAAACAAAAGTTGGTTGTGAATATGGATGAGAGATGAGTTGAGTTGTTGCATGCAAGTAAATCCTTTCTAGCCAGACGTTATAACGTTTACACGTTTTGACGCTCAAATGTTATTTTGTATAGACGTGGCCACGTTTGAACGCTGTTGCAAAAGAGCTATGCTTTTCAGAGACAAAACGTCGAGTTTCAAGTATAAGAGGTCCTATGTCTAGGTTCTAAATAGGCCCACTCCTGTATTTTAAGCACCCACATCAATGTTCTATGAACTATTATCCGTTCTATGTCTAGACTTAGATAAAAATGCCTAAATGTCTTTAGTGCACCTTTTCGTTCATATAAATCTTTGAGTTCTTTTCATAGACCATGTCTGAACCTATGAATCTACCTATTTTAAGAGGCCAACCTCAAAACAAGTGCGGAAATATTTTTATGCAAAGATTTAAAACATGTAGCGCCAATACTTCATAGCATTTAACTAGAAATTCATTACATGCAAAACAACAACCCAACTACAAAGTGTTTAGCTCATCTTTGAGCATCTTTCTGAGAATGATGAGGATTTAGAATCCAAATACCATACATATGAGAAAAGAAACTAAGTGCAAAAGATACACCTAAGTAGCTCTTCAAAGATGTATTTGTATAGGCGTTACAACGTCCGAGCCTCACTGAAGAATGAGAAAATAAACAAAGTTCAGAAGAGCAAAATACAGAAGTCTGTTTCCAGATCTTCTTTACAGGACTATTTATGAATTCTGTAATGGAAATATGGTGAAAGGATGAAGATGAAGTGTATGAAATGGTTCTGAGTGGGTGAGTGTCTCGGTGCCTTGAGAGAGAGCTGAGCCTTCAATAAATAGCCTCCTTGCTCACGTGTGGCTGATGTCACTTGCCCACCTACCAGGTATGTTTCCTCTCTTCTGCCTGACACTGTTCCGTGCTACAGTGTATCTGCGTGTCAGTTCATGGGGAATAGAAGATCTTCTGACTTTTATATCTTTGACCATCATTACTAGCGCGCCAAAATGAAGATCTTTCACCCTTGCTCTGCTGCACTTCTATAGACGTGGTGAGGGACGTGGTAACGTTCAAAGACTATTTCTGCGCACAAGCACAAAAAGCATCAAAACGCTCTCGAGGGCACCACTTGGTGCCTAAATGCCTGATTTATCTATTTAAACTCTTATTCACTAAAAACTCAGAAATTAACATAAAACTAATTAATTATCCTTGTATTGCTAGAGAACTTGCTTGATTTATTCTTTGAATGAGAATAAATAACTCATATAAATATGAGTTATCACACCCCCAAACTTAAATCATTGATTGTCCTCAAGCAATCAAGTCAAAACACACAACTAACAGATATACATGAAATCAACTACACTAGCAAGTTATGTTCCACTCGGCCAGCAGATCAAAAGTTCATTCTCAAGGGGCTAATTCTTCACACACTTACACACCAATGCATAATTAAATTCCAGATTCATTAAAGCTCAAGTGAGTGTGTGATCTCTGCATTTAATTCTTCCTCTAGCTAGTTTAGAAACTACTTTAGCTTATGAAAGAGTGGTTTCCAAATGGTGACAGCAAAACATCTTTCAAAACAAAGATTAGGCTAACATTTTCACATAAGACATGGGGGTTCTTTTGAAGCATGACAAAGGGTCTTAATTGGGTGCTAGGACTGGGTTAGTGCAACTAATTTACTGACTCACACACGCAAAAGACTTGTAACCCCCTCTTTACTGAGCACTCTCTTTTATTTGCTCCATTTTGGAGTTTTCTCTTCTTTTTTTTTTCATTTATTTGGAGTGCTCAGCATTTGTTTCAGGGTATTACAAGGAACACAGAATACATGTGGATTTTCCACTTATTTGTAACAACACACTCTTTTTGGTCTTTTTGGGAATAGACGTTACCACGTTTATGGGTGAGACGTTGTAACGTCTGTTTACACAACACACACGGCATACGTTATAACGTTACGGGTAGACGTTACAACGTTGCACTCACACTACACCTGCACTAACCATCCTACAGTCTTTGCACCCAGCCTTAGTACAACTTGATTTACCCCCAAACTTAGCTTCTACTGCTACTCTCAGTTTTTAATCAAGTTTCATTCTCACCATAGTTCACCAAAACTAGCTTCAGCACAAAATATTCCCTAGCTAACTAGATTCTTTCTTAAAACAGAGTTTGTGTAGGAGCAGCAATCAATTCTCTTCATCTAATTATGCACAGGCTACTCACACACATATTTTCACTAATAGCCCAAAGAGAATTATTTTCATGCTTGACAGAGTAAGAACAAAAATTTGCTTTTACATTTAATTTCATGCACACCACAAAAAATGAAACTTAAAACATTGAGATTCTTTCCCCCCACACTCAAAGCTGAGCAGTGTCCTCACTTGCTCAAAGATTAAAACATGGGTTTTTTTTTTATAAGGGGGGAATTCATCAAACAGACATAAAATAGTGCTACTAAAACTAAAACTAAACTAAAATTTAAAAACTACAACTACTGATGAAATTAATGGGGGACTTACTTGTTTATAAAGCACTGGACACAGCCTTCCGCTGCATGCGGTGGGAACTCCTGACTGACCTTCTCCTTTCTTCTTTTCCTTCTTCTCCTTTTTCACCTTTACTCCTCCTTGCTCAGTTGTGGTAGTTGTTGTTGTTTCATCAGATTCTTTTCACACTTTTGAGAGCAGAAGCAAAGACTTGCAGTGCAATGAACCCTCTTTTAGCTTCCTCCCACATCTTCATTGCTAATTCCGCAGGTTAAAATGCATTGGCTCATTGGGGTTCATCCGGGCTTTTTCCACCTCGGCTCTTTAGATGTTGCCACGCGTCGTGGATGATCCTCCAACTCCGGCAGAATCGCCACGGACTTGCTTCAAAAGGTGCTCGCTAGTTTCGAGTGGCCTCTTCCATTGCTTGGCGATTTACCTTTTCCAACGCAGCTTCACGTTCATTGGTATCTTGCATTTACGCAAGTTTGGGCTGCGACCTCTTTTTACGGTGACGTTGTAACGTCTGCAGGCAGTTCTTCAGCAATAGCAGGAAGGGTTTGTTCAAAAACACTAGTAGCAACAAAATTTGCACTAGTAGCGATGTGAGTTTCCGCAAACACTTTGACCTTTCCTTTTCTTCGGGAGCTTTTGTCTTAGTGTTGTGGGGCTACAACTTCTCTTTTTCTCCACTCACTTGGGCTAGTTTTGACTCAAAGACTAGCTCTTTCCTTTTCTTCCTTCCAAAAGGGTTGTATGTGAGTGCACTTTTCACTCTGGTTTTCTTGGGTGGGGAGATGGGTTGGGAATCTGGGTTGCTTCCTGTGTTTGTTGCGTCAGACGTCGCCACGTCTGGGTCCTGCACTTTCTGGGGTGATGGTTGCTTTTAAGGTTCAGGTTGGGGTGGGGGTGGTTGTGGTGTTGATTGATCTTGAGCTTTGGATTGTGGAGTCTTAGGGGTGTTTTGATCTTGGGTGGAGGGTTCTTGTGGTGAAGGTGGTGGTTGTGTGGCTTGTGGGGATGGTGGTTTGGGGCTAGTTGCTTTGGATTTTGTTTGGGCTGGCTCTTTGATTGGTTGGTCTGATGGGGATTCACTTACAGTCTTCTCACTTGAACTTCCTTTTTCCTCAGGGCTATCCTTTTTCTCTTCCTCACTTATTGCCTCCATGCTCACCTTTCTTGATTCATCTGCATCAAAATCAGAAATATCATCCAAATCATCAGAATTAAAATCCTCTTCACTACTTACCTTCTTTTGCCTCTTTGCTGGGCTCTTTCTCTTTGGAGGGCTTTTTGCTCGCTTGGCCCTTTCTTTCTTCACGGCTCTTCTTTGGATTGTAGATAGAGGCACATCATCATCATTTTCTTCCTGCATCCAGTCAGGCAACACAGGTTCTTCAATCACTTTCTTCCCTTTTGACATTTGGACAAATACCTTCTTTTGCCACTCAAATTGCTCCTTGACAAATTTGGCCAGGGTGTTCTGCCTTTCCTCCAGACGTTGCAACGTCTGTGCATCAACAGAACTTGAAGCTCCAGCAGTTTTCACCCTAGGTTTGAATTTTGTTGAAAAGGGGCCTTGAGGTTGCTCCCTTAGCTCAGATGCTTCAATCTCTACTCCAGCCTCCATACATAAATCAGTAATCATGCATGGGAAATACAAGTACCCATCTTTTCTGTTCTTCCATTTGTTGAGTTCACGGTTGATCAATTTTCCAACCTCCACCTTGTCTCTTGACATGATTGCATCAATCACAATCAGTCTCTCTTTATCTACCCATGAGGTGTGAGAGGTAGGAATTAAGCAGTGCCTTTTGAAATGGAACCAGGTGTTGGCTTCATCACATAGGTACCTCTTCATGATTTTGAACTCACTTCCATGTTCACCACTTCTCTCCCAGACAGCACCTTCAACACAGATCCTTTCCTTGATTGCGTCCATTTCAGCCAGTCCATATGTCTTTTGCTTGGTCTCCACAGCCTTTCCGTAGTAACCTAGCCCAAAATAATCGTTGATCACTCTTACCCCAAACTTTACCTCCTCGCCTCGCACCTTTGAAACAATGGACGGCTCTCCTTCAGGCCTCTCAACGATTCCCTTGTAAAAATCGTGAACCAAAGTAGCAATGTATTCCTTTCGTGTACAACGAAACGCCCACCCAACGCTGCGACGGTTGCGAGAAAATCGAGGATTGGGGCTTTCTTGACTAAAACCCTTTTCGGGAGTAGGGCTTTCTTTTTAGATGGATTTGGTGTTTTGGGGATAGGGGTGAAGATGAACTTAGGTCAATATTCTTGCCTTTCCCAAAGTGATTTGGCAAGCGTGATTGCTTCACTTTTGTCATGGTGATTCTTGTGAGAAATTTCTTAGAGAGGAATGGGGATTTTTGGAGTTTTTAGGTTTCTGAGAAAGAGAGGAAAGATTGTGGTTTCAGAGAGGGAGATTAGAGAGAGAGGTTGCAGGTGGTGGGATGATGGTGAATGGTGGGATTTTTATGGGGAAGTGGTTATGGGGAGTTGAGAAATGGTAGAGTGGAGTAATGGAGAAAAGTAACCGTTGATTAGACAAGTAGGGAAGGAGATGGCGTCATGGTTAGCTACCACGTTCGATTCTCGCAGAAGGAAATGATTTTTCACACGTCATCACTTACGCCTTTGACTTAGTTTAAATCTGCCCTGCCAGCCCAGACGTGCCCACGTCTAGTGCATGCTGAGACGTTACGACGTCTACCACCTTTTACTTTCCATTCTTCCAACATTTATTCTGCAAAACAAAAATTAAAAAGACACAAAAATTTGTTGGTTAATTAAAAATCATTAGGTTGCCTCCCAAGAGCGCTTGCTTTAAGAGTCTTGACCGGACTTTTGCCATTTTAATTCAAGAATTGTTGAAGGACATTTGGATCTTGTCCCTTTCCACATGTTTTCCATGATCTTTGCTTCACCCGTTGGCCATTAACTTTGAACATGATGTTTGTCTTTTCATCAAAGAGGTCCACAAACACCATGAGGATATATTTTTATTAATTTGAAAGGTCGACCACCTTGACTTGAGCTTGCACAGGAACAACTTTTTAGCCTTGAATTGAATAGCAATACACCATTGTTGTCCTACGTTAGTTCTCTCTTTTGAATTCTCACGATCATGCCACTTTTTGGTCTTTTCCTTGTACATTCTTTGAGTTTTCATAAGCATGGTGTCCGAACTCTTCTAGTTCATTTAATTGCGCAACCTTGCTTCACCACGGCTTTTGCATGATCGATTTAATTGCTTCAATGCCCGATGTAAGCCTTATGTTGGAGCTCAATTGGCAGGTGACAAGCCTTGCCATAGACTAGCTTGTAGGGGGACATGCCCAATGGTGTTTTGTATGCTGTTCTGTAGGCCCAAAGTGCATCATCCAAGTGTAGTGACCATTCGTTTCGTAGGGACCAACCATTTTCTCGAGTATTCTTTTGATTTCTCTGTTGGATACCTGCTGCAGCCCTTTGGTTTGGGGATGATAGGCTGTAGCAATTCTGAGTTTCACTCCATACTTAGCCAAGAGGTTCTCAATTAACTTATTGCATAAATGAGAGCCTTCATCACTGATTATGGCTCTTGGAGTACCAAATCTTGTGAATATATTCTTTTTAAGGAACTTGCTAACTGATTTGGCTTCATTGTTGGGTAATGCCACTGCTTCAACCCACTTTGACACGTAACCCACGGCTACCAGAATATATAGATTTCCATGGAACATAGGAAATGGTCCCATGAAATCCATTCCCCATACATCAAACAACTCAACCTCCAGAATGTTTGTGAGAGGCATTTCTTGCTTACTTGATATATTTCCTGTCCTCTGGCACTTATCACATCTCCTGACTAGCTCATGAGCATCTTTGAATAGTGTAGGCCAATAGTAGCCAGATTGTAGGACCTTTGCAGCTGTTCTGGTACCTCCAAAATGTCCACCATAAGGTCTTTGAATGACATTGTTGCAAAGACATGGAGTTGTTCTTCCTCGACTAGACACCTTCTTAATGGCGATCCGGACACAATTTGTACAAGTATGGCTCATCCCAAAAATATTGCTTTATAGTGTGGAAGAACCTCTTCTTTTGTTGGTAGTTGAATCCTACAGGCACAATCTTGCTAACAAGAAAGTTAACTATATCAGCATACCATGGTGCATTAGTATCGGGCGTTATAACGTTTGTGAAAGTGTCATAGGCGTGGCAGCGTCTTCAACTATTGAAGCTACGATAATAGTCTCTCATCGTGAATTTTTCTTTTATCTCTTCTTCACTGTGCACTGCATCAACATTCTCAAGCCTAGAAAGATGATCGTGACTTGGTTCTCCACCCCTTTTGTCACGTATTTCCAAATCAAATTCTTGGAGGAGGAGAACCCATCTAATAAGCCTTGGCTTTGCATCTTTTTAGAAATTAGGTACTTAATTCTTTGAATGATCGGTATATACAACAACTTTTGCACCAACTAAGTAAGATCTAAACTTGTCAAAGGCAAATACAACGACCAAAAGCTCTTTTTGATCCACAGTATAATTTAATTGGGCCTCATCTAAGGTTTTCTTGGCATAATAAATAGAATGAAATTTTTTCCATACCTTTGCCCCAATACGGCTCCTACAACATAATCACTTGCATCACACATCAACTCAAATGGCTTAGACCAATGGAGTGACTATTACGGGAAGCGATCACTAAGGCGATCTTGATTTGTTGAAAGCTTCATGACATTGTTCATCAAAGTTGAAGAGCGTTGTCACGTTGCAACAACAGAGACATAGGGTTTTGAAATTTTTGAGAAATCCTTGATAAATCTTCTGTAAAACCCTGCATGTCCTAAGAAACTTCTGACTCCTTTGATAGTTGTTGGTGGAGGTAGCTTGTCAATAACATCAATCTTTGCTCTGTCCACCTCTAACCCCTTTCTTTGATATTACGTGCCCCAACACTATTCCTTCTTGTACCATGAAATGGCATTTTTCCCAATTGAGAACTAGGTTGGTTTCTTCACACCTTATTAGGACTCCTTCCAAATTATCCAGGCATGCCTTGTATGAATCTCCATAGACTGAGAAATCGTCCATAAAGACCTCCATGGAATTCTCAATGAAATCAGAAAATAAGGCCATCATGCACCTCTGAAATGTTGCAGGAGCATTGCACAACCCAAATGGCATCCTTACGAAAGCAGCGGTACCATAGGGACAAGTGAATGTTGTCTTTTCTTGATCTTCAGTGCTATGGCTATCCTCGGTTGTAGCTTTGAATAACCATCAAGGAAGCAGTAGAAATCCTTGCCTGCGAGCCTGTCTAGCATCTGATCAATGAATGGAAGAGGGAAATGATCCTTCTTGGTTGCTTTGTTTAGCTTTCTATAATCCATGCATATCCTCCAGCCTGTTACTGTCCTTGTTGAAATTAACTCATTCTTCTCATTTGTTACCACAAGTAACTCCTCCTTCATTATTGGGTTCAATCTCTCTCCGCCTTCAATACTATTCTTGGCATTTTCCTCCAAGACAATTGCGTGCATCTGATTGTGGGGTGATACCTTTATGTCCGCCATTTGCCAACCAATTGCTTTTTATGTCTCCTCGGGGTAGTAATGAGATCATTTTCTGCTCTTGGGTGAGCTTGGACGAGATGATCACGGGTGGGAATCATTTTCCCTAAAAAAGACATACTTTAAATGCTCAGGTAACACCTTTAGTTCCAAGGTAGGTGGCTCTTTGATGGAAGGCACATTCTTCTTAAGATTTGATTCCTCTTGCCCTAGAGATTCGTACCTCTTTGTCCAAGACTTTGGTGCAGGGGGCTCAGACGTGGCCACGTCTGCAGCAGACGTTACAACGTCTAGAGGACCAACTTCTTCTGCTAAAAGCTCTTGCACTTCGTCATTGCCTAGCATCTTCTCCAAATGATCATTATCTTTGTTGAATTGCTTTTGAACCATATGATCAATGGCAACTACATATGACCATTCCTCTGTGTGCGGATCTGGGTATTTGAGTGCATTGAGGACATTGAACTTGACTTCTTGGTCATTGACTCTCATGATTAATTCTCCTTTCTGCACATCAATGATTGTCCTTCCAGTAGCTAAGAATGGTCTTCCCAGAATGATGGGAACTTCTTTATCTGCATCAAAATCTAAAATAACAAAATCCACTGGAAACACAAACTTGTCAACCTTAATCAAAACATCTTCTAATATGCCCTCGGGATAAACTCTACTTTTATCACCTAAAGTTAAACTTAAAGAAGTAGGTCCGCGGTTCCTATACCAAGTTTGTCATAAATGGACTTGGGCATCAAGTTGATACTTGCTCCCAAGTCACACAAAGCTTTTCCAATGTAAAAATCTCCAATAGAGCATGGTATAGTAAAGCGCCGGGATCCTTGAGTTTTCTAGGAAGTTTATTCTCGCATAATTAAACTACATTCCTCGATCAAAGCAACCGTTTCAAACTCCCTAGCCTTCTTCTTTTGGTGATGATGTCCTTCAGAACTTGGCATAGTTTGGCATCTGTTTGTAAAGCTTCAACCAAAGGAAGGTTGATGTGTAATCGCTTTAACATCTCCATGAACTTCTTGAACTGCTTATCTTCATGAGCCTTTTTCAATCTTTGAGGGTATGGTGGAGGAGGATACTCGTGTACAAGCCTCAGCACGATCTTGATTCTGGTTCAAAACTAGACGTTGTGCGTCTGGGTTAGACATCACAATGTGCGGAGTATCTTTCACTCCACTTGAGCTTGCTTCTTTCCCTTTCTTTTTCTCTTTCTCTGGTACTTCTTTTTGCTTCTCTCCTGTACTTCTTCCTCCACAGTCATAGTTGGTTCGGGATATTCAGTACTCACTTTTAAAGAAATTGCATTTACTCTTTGTAGCGGCCAGAAAAATCCGGGAAAGGATTCTTCGAAAGGTTCTTTAGGAAGCCGCCACCAAATTTTAGTTTAAGGGCAAATTCGGAAAATCCCTTTAAGTTTTAGGACGAGGCGTTGTTAGGGTTCGGGAGTCGTTATGTGTGGGGAAGGTATTAGCACCCCACGACATCCTATTGTCTAATTAATTTAAGATTTATCTAATAATTACCCTTTTACTTGTAAAAAAAGACTTATTTAGGTTTTTGTTTTTTAGTGCTTGACAAGAGTGGACTCTTGCTCCTACGTACCTCTGGATGCAATGGAGGAATCAAAGCTACGTAGTTCTTCCGAGAGAAAATGTTTGTGGGTTGGTGTTTTTAATGTAGGGATCCTAGGATTCCTTGAATCGCATGTACCATTGATTTCTAGAACATTTGGCTAACTTGATTGTACAACCGAGCTTAGCCCCTACTTTTGAAAATAATTTTAGGGTTCTTGAAAGAAAGTAATTTGGTATGAGGTGGGTTCGTTTTAGAATAGGTATTCTAGAACTCCCTGAACTATCTGACTCATTAGTTCTAGAACATTGACTAACCCGATCAGACTGATGACTTAATCCCTATTTTTTGGAAAATGGTTTATTCGTATTTGTTTAGTTTGTAGGGTTCTTGAACTGCATATCTGAGTCATTGGCCCTAAAATAATGACTAACTTGGTTGTACAACCGACTTAGCAGATTTTATTTTTAGAAAAATTATTTATATTATTATTGGAAAAGAATTTTAAAAAAAAAGGAAACAGGGGTGAACATAGTAAATTGGGGTTTTATTAGTCGCAGGGTTGTATAAATAATAAGGGTGTAAACAAGAAAGCCCAATTCGCATGTGAAAGCCCGAATGCGAACCGGGCTTGAATTGGGGGGAGGCGTGCGCGTGAATATTGAAGGTGTCATTAGCATTACGATCATTAAAACAAAAATAAAAAGAAAGGAACAGGTATATAACATAACAATCGTAAAAGGAAACCCTAAATATTTCACTTCCTTCCTTCCTTATTCACGCTAGCTGCAAGAAGAGAGAGAGAGAGGAAGCACAGCGAAATTTTCGCCTTAACTCATGATGGAGGCGTGCAACACGCCGGTTTCATGTGAGAGTGAGCGAGTGAGGAGGAGCGAGGCGGCGAGGAGGAAGAAAAGGTGGTTCCGGTGGCGGGTGGTGAGGCGGCAGCGGCGAAGCAAACGCCGGCGAGGGTGCGGCGGTGGCGGCGGCGTGAAGCGAAGGTAAGCCGTCCCAGTTCTTCTTCATTTTTGTTCTTTGTTTTTCTATTTTTCGTTTTTGTTTCTTGCTCACAAATCGATTCTGATGTGTTTTTTTTCTTCTGGATTCGGTTTTGGTGGTGGTTGGTTCAACGGAAGCTTCGATCTGGACAAGATTGTGGTCACTGGGTCGGTTTGCGAGGCGAGCTCACGGAAAGCCACGGAGAAGACGACCGGAGCGTCGCCGGAGGTGATTTTTATTTATTTTTGTTTCGTTTGATTTTTAAGAGCTTTCTGCAGTCTGGTTCTCTTCTACCCCTTTTGTCTCTGTTTATTTGCTAATTTATTCTTGACCCCTTTTTTTTTTAACGGATCTGATTCTTATTTGTTCAAAAAACGTATTTTGATTTTTTAATGATCATAAACGAGTGGCTATATTTTATTTAGACAATACACAGCACATGAACATATATTAGCATGTCTTTACAAATCCGAATTTCATACATGCGTATATATATTTCTTTGACATAAAGCCCGATTTGTTGACACGCTTTGTGATTTGAATACATATGCACATATTTTGACACAAACAGATTTATGAAACTTGAACATTATTACCTCAATTTCAGAATTGAGAATGCATTTAGTAATACCTACCTTTATTCCAGCCTCTGTTTTGACTCCTTATGTATCTGTTTGAACAATAGTGACCACTGCAACTGCTCCTATTGACTGCTGTTGTTCCTCTCTTAAGACCCGAAAACTCGAAAACAGTGTTTTATGGATTAGGGTTTCGATGTGAAACTCTAATCCTTATTTTTTCAGTGATTTTATGACTTTTCTATCTTTGAATCTCGTGTGTTTTGGTGAGGTCCGATCCCATTTTTATATTAAAAATTCTAGGTTTAGCATTTAATTTTTTCTTGGGCTTTGACTAATTTTGACCTTCCTTGTTTTTTTGGATCTGCAAATTTCTCAGTGAGATGGAGAGCGGTGAAAATTTCTAATTGCACCTCTGCGTTTTTTGCATTTTTCCCTATTATTTTCGGATTCCCTTTTTTGTATTTTTAGTATTATGATTTTTTTTGTATTTTTGGACTCTTTTGACTATTAAGTGCTTTTAATTTCTAAATTAAACTAAATACTATTTTTGACATTTTTTGATTTGTTATGGCATTTTTAAATTAAATTGGATTTTTGACATTTTTAGACATGTTGGACTCTTAAACATTGTAAATTAAACTAAATTGAATTTTTGACATTTTTAGATTTATTAAGTGCTTAAATAAATTAAGTGAACAAAGTACGAAAAAATAATAATAGGAAAAAAAAGACTAAATATAAAGACGAAAACGAACCGGACTTGACGACTGCGCTGAGACTAGACCAAAAATAAAAGAAATGGGCGCGTTAAAAATAAACGACTAGAAATAAGCGACTAGAACAAGAAAAAGCATAAGGCCCTTACTAGAAATAAACGACTAGAACAAGAAAAAGAATACAGACAAAATTGGGGTATAACACCTGCCCATTTACCCCATTATTACCATTAGGGTTGGATGATGATGGTGTTTCTGTTGTAGAAGGAAGAGATCCTTTATACTCGAGCGGCCATGATGGGTCAAGATCAGGTCTAGAACTGATATGTTGACCATGAAGGACGTACACTGTGTCTTAGGCTGACACAACTAGTCTGAAGGACCACGCGGGTCCGGAAGGTCGCCGGGCTCGACTCGACGTTTGCGACACTGGGCCACTTAGGCAATCGAAGGAGCGTAGTGCTCTGAAAGACCACCACTCGGGTCCGAGGATCAACTCGGTGATCTATGATACGATATGAGATCAACGCCAAAGCGGCGATATTAGAGGAACAAACTAGGGACTAACACTCATCGTGTTTATTAAATGTAGAAGCACCCTATGCTTGGTGTATTTAACAATGTAATGAAAAGTATTTGCTTGTATGTGATGTATGCACATGCAATGATTGATATGTGGTGGGATGATGAATGAAATGTGGTATGACTTCTTCTTCTCTTCTTTTTTTTTTTTTTTTTTTTTTTTTTTGGGCAATCTCTTTTTCTTGTTTCAAAGAGACTCATGGGACTTCCAATGTGAGATATGAAGCCATCTTGTGTATTTGCACTGCTGGATCGACATGCTGGTGATCGTGAATTGTCATAAGAGCTATTCGTTTTCTGCAATGACTGCTTTTTGTAGGAGATTGTGTCATTTCTGTGATTAGCAAAAATTTCGTAATGATAGTAATGCTTATGATTATGCCACATGTTTCACAATTCAGTATCATTTATCATAAAACATCACTTCAAAAATAGAGAGAATGAAAGAGAAGGGAAAGTGTTTGATGTTAATATTGGAAGCCGAGCATGCAGAAGGCACACTGACTGAAGATTGCATCAGTGACTGAGATGAAAGAAACAGGAAAGCCAAAAATACTAAGCAGATTTGTGGGTAGCTAATCTCCTTGAGATAACGCCATCGACTACTCATGTTCACAACCTTGATCCCCTCATTGTCCGACTTTTAGAAGTGTTGCTTACCTCAGTATTTTGGTCCAATCTTTTGACCCTAATTTTTGCCTGGATCGCCTTTTTGGGCTTTCGATCCATCGGGTCGCTCTAAATTTTGCCTAGGCCGCCCTTTTGGGTTTTCGACCTAGCGAGCTCATTCTTGCTTGGCTCATTTTTTCTCTTTTTTCTATATCATTCTTTCCTCTTGATTGCATCTGAGTTGACTGGGAGGTCTTCACCGTCGTGAGAATCAAGGCTCTTCTAGAGAACGATTTCTTTACCACGTAAGGTTCTTCGTAATTCGAGATTGAGAATCCTTTTGGATAAGTAAGATTTCCTTGGGCACCAGGTCTCTTTCTTGAAATTGTTGAAGACAAACTTTCTTAAGCTTTCTTCGTTCTTATCTGATACGGTTGGTCATGACATGAGGCAACCATTTTGTTTGATGACTTCTTTTGTCGCGTTGGGCTGCCCCTATTGAGGTGGGAAATGAGGTTCACCCTCCATGTGAGGCCAAAGGGAGTGTTTGTGGATCGCATTCTGCGGGACCTCTTTGATATTCTTTGTTTGCTGTCGCAGTTGCCCCATTCACCTTTGGGTGGTATGGGGAGGGGCTATGAGCACGACCTGAGGTCTCCCAACAACTCTGCCGCCATGATGTTTTTGGGAGACCGTAATGGCTGACTAAATTGTTAACAATCACAGATCTTGTTACACCGGTGGGCTTTTAATAGCCTCTTGTGACTTGATGTATCGATGTCGTGACGCCGACCCAATCAGACAAGATTCGTGTGAATTTTCTTGGTTTGCTGTCCTTAATTGTTGTATTCTCTTTGCCTTCTTTCGTGCCCCAGCTTAGTAGACCTAGTTGCTTCCAGCTAGATTCTCATGGGGCCTCCCAGTCATCTTCGACATTTTCCTCAGTTTGATTAATGAGGTGATCAAGGTTATGCTATGAGTCACCGATATTGCTATTTTTGAGATTTTTTGATCTGCATTAGTTGAAAGTGAAAGCGGATAGAGAAGAAAGCAAAACAAACAAATGAGGGAGATAGAATGAGAATTTATTAGAGAATTCAAAATGCTATTTTATTAATAATGATACTGAAATGAAACATGCGTGCCCTTATTGAAATTTCCTAAGGCCTTGGGCAGAGCCATAGGATTTGCATTACAGAAAATTACTTTGAATTGAAAATCACAGAAAAAATCAACAGTCTCTCGGTTCTTGAACTCTTTATTTGTAGGAGAAAATCACACATGATTGACGACACCGTCTGCGGTACTTTGATAACTCTCGCCAACTGCTATTTAATCATCACCTTCCTCAAAGTTCAGTTGCTTTGTGTCAATGAGGTCTTGAACGATGTGCTTTAAGGGATAACAATTTTCAGCTGAGTGACCGACTGCCCCGGCGTGGAACTCACAGCTGGCTTTTGGGTCGTGTCCTCTTGGGAATGGAGGCTGAACTGGTCTCATCTGACGGGGAGAGATCACATTGTGGCTGATAAGTTGGTTGCACAGGTCCGTGTATGATATGGGAATGGGGTCGTATTGGGATGACCCTTGATGGCTTGATGGTGCTGAGGAATTATAGTGTGAATTTCCTTGATTCTTTACTATAGCGTTGACTTCCCCCTTCTTCTTATTGAACATTGTAGGAGTCCCGTCAGAATTATGAGTGATCTTCCCCGTCCTCATTGCATTTTCTATTCTTCCTCCTATAGTTACCATGTCTGAGAAGTTTGAAGATACTCCCCCTATCAGTTTGTCATAGTAGGAGGATGGAAGAGTTTCCATGAACATGGCGACCATTTCTTTTTCTAATAGAGGTGGTGCTACCTGTGCGGTGATAACTCTATTTTATATAGAGTTATTCATAGTCTTTTACTTAGATAAATGTTTGAAACCAATACAATAAACTTGTAAATACAATAAAAAGAGATGAAAATCATAAAATACATTATCAAGGAGATAGAAGTTCAATTTATATACAAATTGGTATGTTTGATATGTTTGTTAAGTACTTTTGCAGATTTTGTGATTTTGCATTAAGTGCTTAAGCATCGAGTGCTTAAGCACCAAAGCATGCAGCTGAAGCATGCAGCTGAAGCAAGTAGCACAAGACCCCACATTGGAAGCACCTCAATTTGATTTCGTTCTAATGAGCCTTGCTGGCCTCCTACTAGCTCAGTGATCACATGGAATCAATTATCAAGTTACCAAAGAAGTCATCTATGGGATAAAAACAACAAACATCATCATTACACCAAGCCAAATGTCATCAACTAATTGGACCCCTTCAAAAGGAATGTTTCCCACTCAAAGGAATGTTTCCCATTCAAAGTGACAACAATTGACACCTGCAAAATAACTAGGATAAGTCACATGATGGTCAAAGAAAACTTCACAAGCAAGCAAAGAAGTCAAATACTTGAAGACAAAGAAAACCCTCCATGGAAGGAAATCTCCTACTTCTATAAATAGGACTCTTTCATCTCTTGTAAAGAAAAATAAGAAAAATATATATATATACGACCAATACCATATAGATACAATAGTAGTTTTAGATTAAAGTTCATCTTGTTCTTCATTTTATTTCCAAGTCTTTTTACTTCACTTTGATTACTCTAAGCTTAAGAGGAAGGTAAGAAGGAATTGACATCTCTATTCTTCACTTCTTCCTAGTTGAGAATCAAGTGTTCTTCATTAATATTAAGTTCTTATTTCATCTTACTCTTTATTTACTTTCTTGTTATTTAATTTCTTGCAAGACTTGTCCAATCAAGCAATTTACTTTCTTGCAAGACTTGTCCATTCAAGCAATTTACTTTTAAGCAATTTACATTTCCAAGTTATTTACAATGCTTTCTTTACTTGCTTTGTTTAATTACTTTATGTGGACGATGATGAGCTAAATTCCTTAGTTGGGATGCTCTAGTCATATGATGAACTCGTGAGAACTATTGTGTTGTCCAAAAGGGTGCCTCACTTACTAGTTCTTGTACTTAAATTAAACTTGTTTTAAGGTTAACTTAGAACAAGGGGAGTTGTATTTACAAGAGATTGACTTACAACTAGATCTCAAGAACTAGAAGCAAAGGCAAGTGTTTATTTAAGTCTTTGATGAGAAATTTGTTTTCCACAAAGTCACTTAGTAATTCCATGCTAATTCAAAAGTAATTAGCATAGTCTTTGTTCATGTGTGGGGTTTTTACTAAGGGAAAGTATTTAGCAACTTGAACCACTTGAAAGGAGGCGAGGAGTTTGACACACTTGCCCTTTTCTTGCAAAAAAACAAGGGTTTATTGAGCTTATACAGTCACCCTTAACTGATGTATCTACACTAAGTGATCAAGCACCGGTGCTCAAGCACCGAAAGACAAAGACAACATTCTCACAAGGAACTCATATGGTAAAAGCATCTCAACTCTCTCTTAAATTACATCCTCTACAATGTATTTAAATTCTGTTTTTCTATATTCCAAAAACCAACCACAAATCTTTGAATAGTTGTAGACACACTAGTTTACCTATGCTAAACAAACACATTAAAAATTAGTCAATCCTCGTGGGAACGATCTTTACTTACTCTTTATTACTTGTTTTTGGATGTGTATACTTGCACATGCTTATTTCACACACCAAGTTTTTGGCGCCGTTGTGCTGGGATTGCCAATAATTTTTAGTTTGTTTAGTTAGTAAAAAGAGTGTTTTTTTTTTTTTTTTTTTTTTTACTACTTTTTGGTAGTGTTATTCTGTGCAGAACAAGTGCTTAAGCACTAGCCTATGCCAAGAAGACCACCACCAAATTTTGATTTTGATCCAGAGATTGAAAGGAGATTCAGGAGACAATTAAGACTTCAGAGGGAAATCCAACAACACAAAGAATATGGTTTGAACCAATAATACCACTAGGGATGCCACAAACAAGTACAAATACAATACATGATATACTGACAAAGAACACGTGCTCCAAACACAAAGCAAGAAGATGATGGATCAAGCCATAACACCGTCAGAGGTAATTCAATTCACGATGTAGGAGTAAATCATAGACATCGATTCATATACATGGACCCTATAGGCATGATTAATGATAGAGATAGGTCCATGAGGGATTATGCCATGTTTGATCATCAAAATATGCAGACTAGCATTGCTAGGCCTCATATTGATGTTGTCCATTTTGAATTTAAACCAATGATGTTTCAAATGTCTGCAAACAATTGGTCGGTTTGGGGATTTTCACATGATGACCCCATGAGCATTTAAAGCAGCTTTTTAGAAGTATGTAGCAATTTCATCATACGGTGTAAGTGAGGATGCATTTAGGCTAAAGTTATTTCCATATTCATTAAAAGATAAAGCTAAATCATGGTTAAATTCTTTAGAGCCTAATTCAATTCATTCATGGAATGAATTAGTTGAAAAATTCTGTCAAAATACTTCCCACCAATCAAAAATGCTAGGATGAGAAATGACATTACATCTTTTAAACAAAGAGATCTTTGAATCATTGTTTGAGGCATGGGAAAGATGGAAGGAATTGCTTAGAAAATGTCCTCATCATGGTCCGCTATCATTATACTGAGATGGAAACATTTTACAATGGATTAGAGCCCCAAGCGTAATTATGCTTGATGCATCATCGGGTGTTTTATTGAATCATCTTATAATGAAGCTTGTGAATTAATTGATAGGGTAGCAACGAATAGTTCTAGCTGGCCTCACTTGAAAGGGCAAGTGCCCAAAAGAAAGCTGGAGTACATGAACTTAGTGAAATTTCATCCCTAATCGCTCAAGTTGCCACATTGGCTAACATGATTAAAACTTTCACTACACCTAGTTCAATTTACACCTAAACCAGTGAGTAAACACATTTGCGACCATAGAACAAGCACCTCAAGGAGCACCTAGTTGTGTTTCTTGTGGAGGAGCCCACCTCTATGAAGAATGCTCAAGTAATCCCGTGTCGATTAACTATGTGGATCAAAGCAGATATATAATAATAGGAATAACAACCCTTACTCTAACACCTATAATCTGTTTGGAAAAATCACCCAAATCTTTAAGTGGGGACAAGTAATAATGAGTGCTCAAGCACCGGTGTTCAAGCACCGGGAGCTCAAGCACCAGCCCACAACCGAGGATATCAAAATTATCAAAGGCAACAACAAAGCGCCAATGATAATTCAATAGAAAGCTCGCTTAAATCATTCATAAGTGAAACAAGAACAATGAAGGCAAACTCAAGATGCTTCCATAAAAACTTAGAAACTCAAGTAGGTCAATTAGCAAATGCTATGTATCAAAGACCCGCGGTGTTCTACCATCCAATCTGAAGCATCCACATCTCAAAGGCAAGGAAAAGAACAAGTAAAGGCCATATCACCGAGAAGTGGTAAGGATCTCCAGAGCCCTATGAGAATGAAGGTGTAGATAAGGGGAGAAAAACTCAAAAAGAAAAAGAAACTCGAATGTGAAGCACCGAAGCTTCCACTTCTCAAAAAGAACCAAATCCCAGGTTAGTTATGAACACCCACCTCCTCCATTCCTCAAAGATTAAAAAAAGTGCATGAGGAGAAGCAATTCATAAGTTTTTAGATGTTTTAAAACAGTTGCACATTAATATTCCTTTGATTGAAGCTTTACAACAAATGCCTAATTATGCTAAATTTATGAAAGATATCATTTGTAGAAGAAAGAGATTAGGTGAATTTCAAACTATTGCAATGTCAAAGGAAGTTAGTTCAATTTTCTGAGAATAAAATTCCAAGAAAATTGAAAGATCTGGTAGCTTTACAATTCCTTTCTCTATAGGCAACAACTATACAGGAGAGCTCTACATGTGATTTAGGTGCAAGCATCAACTTGATGCCTAAATCTATCTTTGAGAAGTTAGGAATTGGTAATGCAAAGCCTACCTCTGTAACATTATCCTTGCAGATAGATCAACAAAGATATCCGAAGGGATAGTTGAAGATATTCAGTCAAGGTTGACAAATTCGTGTTTCTGCAGATTTTGTTATTCTTGATTTTGTTGCGAGATGAAAATGTGCGATAATCCTTGGAAGACCATTTCTTGCAATGGTAAGACACTTATTGATGTTCAAAAAGGAGAACTAACCATGAGGTGAATGATCAAGAAGTGAAATTCAACGTGATGAAAGCAATGAAGTATCCAAAGCAGAGGAGCAAGAAGAATGTTACGCTATCTCACTTGATCATCCAGTGCGAAGCAATTCAACAAACAAAGTATGACCATCGACTAGTGCTTTAGCATCAAGTGCTTATGCACTTTCCGAGGGTGAAATGCAAGAACAAGGCATACCGACAACAGAGGAAGTTAAACCTAAGGTATGGTCTAGAACTTTTGAATCTTTAAATTTAGAAGACCCTAACCTTAAGAAAAACTTACCTTCAATTGAACAACCTCCCAAACTAGAATGAAGGAATTGCCAAAACACTTAAAGTATGTTTTCTTAGGGGATAATGATTCACTTCCAGTTATCATTGCATCGATCTATCATTAGAGCGGGAGCATGATTTAATTGAAACCCTTAAAAACATAAAAAGCAATAGGATGGCAAATGGCGGACATTAAAGGGATTAGCCCTCTATTTGTATGCATAGAATAAATCTAGAAGACAATGCTAAAAACAGCATTGAGGCTGAGAGAAGGCTAAATCCAATCATGAAAGAGGTTGTTAAAAAGGAAATAATTAAATGGCTAGATCTTTGGGATTATTTACCCAATTGAAGATAGTACATGGGTTAGCTGCATACAATGTGTTCCCAAGAAAGGGGAGTCACAATGTAATAGCCAACCAAAAAATGAACTAATTCCCACAAGAACGATGAATCGGGTGGAGAATCTGTATGGATTACGAGAAAACTTAATAAATCAACCAAGAAAGATCACTTTCCATTGCCCTTTATTGATCGGATGTTAGATAGACTAGCGGGAAAGGAGTTTTATTGTTTCTTAGATGGCTACTCGAGTTATAATCAAATTGCCATTAACCCTAAGGACCAGCATAAAACTACTTTTACATGTCCATATGGTACATTTGCTTTTAGGAGAATGCCCTTTGGATTATGTAATGCACTGCTACATTTCAAAGATGTATGATGTCCTTTTTTTTCGATTTTATTGAACAATCCATGGAAATCTTTATGGATGATTTTTCTGTCTTTGGAGAAACATTTCCTTTATGTTTATCAAATTTAGAACAAATTCTCCAAAGATGTGAAGATACAAATCTTGTTCTTAATTGGGAAAAGTGTCACTTCATGGTACAAGAAGGCATTGTACTAGGACATAGGGTTTCAAAGAAAGGTCTTGAGGTTGATAAAGCTAAAATTGAGGTCATTGAAAAGCGCCACCACCAACAACCTGTCAAGGGATTAGAAGTTTTCTAGGACATGCAGTTTCTATAGAAGATTCATCAAAGACTTTTCAAAAATTTCAAAACCTCTGTGTAATCTTTTGCAATTAGATACACAATTTAACTTTGATGAATCTTGTATAAAAGCATTTCAGAATCGAAGAAGGCTTTGGTCACTTCACTTTTTGTCATTGTAACACCGATTGGACCAAACCTTTTGAACTAATGTGTGATGCTAGTGACTTTCTTTGTAGGAGCCGTCCTAGGGCAAAGGTATGACAAAGTGTTTCATTCAATTTATTATGCTAGCAAAACATTAATTGAAGCTCAAGTGAACTACATTGTGGATCGAGAAAGAACTATTAGTTGTGGTGTTTGCTTTTGACAAATTCGAGATCTTACTTAGTAGGCACAAAAGTGATTGTATATCTTGACCACTCTGCCATTAAGTATCCGCTTGCAAAGAAAGATGCAAAACCTAGGCTAATAAGGTGGATTCTACTCCTTCAAGAGTTTGATCTTGAGATTAGGGATAAGAAGGGAGTAGAAAATCAAGTTCCGATCACCTATCTAGGCTTGAAGGTGATGATACAGTACTCAAGAAATCAAGGAGAGATTCCCGGATGAAGATTTGTTAGCAATATCTCGTATCAGAATATAGTGCTTTTGCACTTAGTGCTCAAGCACCTAGAGATTCTCGCGCACCATGGTATCTTGACATTGCTAACTATCCGGTAAGTAATGTTGTACCGCACGGATGGATTATCGCAGAGAGAAGAAGGTTTTTCCATATAGTAAAACAATCTTTGTTGGGATGAACCTTACCTATACAAGATGTGTCCAGACAAGTCATGAGAAAGTGTGTCCCCTGAACAAGAACAACAAGCAAGCGTTGCTTGAGCCTTGCGCCATGCAAAGACCATATGGAGGCCATTTTGGAGGACACGAGCAAAGACAAAGGTACTACAAACAAAGTTATTTTTGGCCCTCTTTATTTAAAGATGCATTCTATATAGTAAAACTCGTGATAGATGCCAAAGAAGTGGTAATATATCGAAAAACATGAAATGCCAAGAACCAACATTCTTGAACTTGAACTTTTTGATGTATGGGGCATGGATTTCATGGGTCCTTTTCCTACTTCTTTTGGTAAAGAATACATCTTAGTTGTTTGTAGATTATGTGTCTAAATGGGTTGAAGCAAAGAGCACTACCTAGTGCCGATGCTAGATCGATGAGTAAATTTCTTCAAAAGAACATATTTACTAGATTTGGCACCCCCTAGGGCAATCATAAATGATGAAGGATCTCATTTTTGTAATAAAATTATTGAAAATCTTCTTGCAAAATATGGGATTAAACACAAAATTTCTCTGCATATCATCCCCAAACTAGTGGGCAAAATTTGAACTATCAAATAGGGAAATAAAAAGAATGCTAGAAAAAATGGTTGGACCAACAAGGAAAGATTGGTCATTGCATTTAGATGAAGCATTATGGGCATATAGAACTGCATATAAAACTCCATTAGGTATGTCCCCTATAGAATAGTTTATGGCAAAGCATGTCACCGCCAATTGAGCTAGAAAATAAATCCTATTGGGCAATCAAAAGCTGAATTTTGATCTAGACCAAGCAGCAAACAGAGGTTTTTAGAACTAAATGAATTAGAAGAATTTGTGCACTTCTCTTATGAGAATGCTAAGATTTACAAAGATAAAACCAAGGTATGGCATGATAAAAGAATCAAACAAAGAGATCTTAAAGAAGGAGGATTTGGTCTATTGTACAATTCAAGGCTAAAATTATTCCTGGAAAATTGAAATCCAGATGGGACAGGACCATTCAAATTAGTCAAGATATATTCTCATGGTGCGATTGACATATTTGATGCAAACTCGGGTAATACTTTCAAAGTAAATGGACAAAGAGTTAAAATGTATTATGGTGAGCAAATGGTGCAATCTGAAAGCACCATTCATTTTGAAAATCCTTGATCTAAAAAGGATAGTCAGTCATTAAGACATTAAAACAAGCGCTTATGGGAGGCAACCCATCAATTTTTTGATAAATATTAACTATGTTTATGCAGTTTGATGTTTTGGTGTTTTTCAGAAATGCGAATTTAGTGCTCAAGCACCACGTGCTTGTATGAAGCCCTGTTTTCATCTCAACTTAAGAGCTAGTGAGGACACCGCTCAATTTTAAGTGGGGAAGCACTTCAAATTCTCGATGCATGTGGTATATATATAGTATTTTAAACCTACTAATGCTTGTTTTATTTAATATCTCATTAAATATCTGTTAGTATGTTAGATAAGTAGTTAAGTCTTTTGTAAATAGAGTTTATTTTCATTTTGTTTTAGATTTACTTAACAAAGCATTTTCAAAAAAATCAAATTATGTTTTTGAACAGCTTTTTAAGTAAATCAATAGTAGGAATGTCTGATTTTGAAGCATGATCGACTTGCTATTTCACAAATGATTTTGATGCATCTCTTTAGACCAAAATCCTCAATGAAAAGAAAAGAAAAAGAGTCCTTTTTACTTCAAAAACAACCATTGTTATTATCACTTTTACACTTTAAAGTTGATTTTTGAAAGGATCAAACTGAGTGAAAAGTTTTTACGAAACAAACAGAATTTAAGAAAACCAAGGTCAAAAACAAAGTTTTATTAAAAACTTAGAAGAGTGTTGAGAAATAAGTTTGGGGAGATTTTATGAAAACAAAGGCAAAAATGAGGAGCTTAGTACTCAATAAAGTTTCAAAAAGAAAATCAAAAGGTGTCAAAACTATGTTTGCTTAATATCTAAACCGAACTGCTCCAAAAAGCAGTACATTTGATTTGCAAACCAAGAAAAAGAAAAGTATGCATAAGGAGGACAATGAATCCTGTTCCAAAGTGCATTTGGTTTGAAAAAGAAAAACAAAAAAACAAATCAAGAAAAAAGTATGCACATGGAGGTCAGTAAAGAGGGTAACATAAGTTTTAAGAAGCATCTAGTGCTTATCTAGTAGATGCTTATGCACCAAAAGAAAAAGAAACATCAAAAAAAAGAAGCATTGAGTCAAAAAGTTTTAAACTACTCATGTCAAGCCCTTTGATATACTTAAAGCCCCCTGAGCTTAAGGATCTTGTGAGTCTACTCTATGTTTTGAAACACCTTTGTGTTGACCAAAAGTTTTTCTAAAGTTTCAAAAAGTTTAAGAAAACCTTTTTTTAGTTTGGAGCCAATCAAATTTCAATGGATCACACACGCACATATAAAAGAGTTTTAATAGCTTTGGTTGTGATGAATTTCAAAGGCACAAAGACATAGAGATTGGAGGAAAGAAAGGTTCTTTTAAGAGAACATCACATTTTGAAAGATTGAAAGGAGTTGAGCTGATCTGATCTTCTTCATCAAAAGAATCCTACTTGTTATTTTGTTATTGCTTGAGGACAAGCAACAAGTTAAGTTTGGGGTGTGATAACTCTATTTTATATAGAGTTATTCATAGTCTTTACTTAGATAAATGTTTGAAACCAATACAATAAACTTGTAAATACAATAAAAAGAGATGAAAATCATAAAATACATTATCAAGGAGATAGAAGTTCAATTTATATACAAATTGGTATGTTTGATATGTTTGTTAAGTACTTTTGCAGATTTTGTGATTTTGCATTAAGTGCTTAAGCATCGAGTGCTTAAGCACCAAAGCATGCAGCTGAAGCATGCAGCTGAAGCAAGTAGCACAAGACCCCACATTGGAAGCACCTCAATTTGATTTCGTTCTAATGAGCCTTGCTGGCCTCCTACTAGCTCAGTGATCACATGGAATCAATTATCAAGTTACCAAAGAAGTCATCTATGGGATAAAAACAACAAACATCATCATTACACCAAGCCAAATGTCATCAACTAATTGGACCCCTTCAAAAGGAATGTTTCCCACTCAAAGGAATGTTTCCCATTCAAAGTGACAACAATTGACACCTGCAAAATAACTAGGATAAGTCACATGATGGTCAAAGAAAACTTCACAAGCAAGCAAAGAAGTCAAATACTTGAAGACAAAGAAAACCCTCCATGGAAGGAAATCTCCTACTTCTATAAATAGGACTCTTTCATCTCTTGTAAAGAAAAATAAGAAAAATATATATATATATATATACGACCAATACCATATAGATACAATAGTAGTTTTAGATTAAAGTTCATCTTGTTCTTCATTTTATTTCCAAGTCTTTTTACTTCACTTTGATTACTCTAAGCTTAAGAGGAAGGTAAGAAGGAATTGACATCTCTATTCTTCACTTCTTCCTAGTTGAGAATCAAGTGTTCTTCATTAATATTAAGTTCTTATTTCATCTTACTCTTTATTTACTTTCTTGTTATTTAATTTCTTGCAAGACTTGTCCAATCAAGCAATTTACTTTCTTGCAAGACTTGTCCATTCAAGCAATTTACTTTTAAGCAATTTACATTTCCAAGTTATTTACAATGCTTTCTTTACTTGCTTTGTTTAATTACTTTATGTGGACGATGATGAGCTAAATTCCTTAGTTGGGATGCTCTAGTCATCATATGATGAACTCGTGAGAACTATTGTGTTGTCCAAAAGGGTGCCTCACTTACTAGTTCTTGTACTTAAATTAAACTTGTTTTAAGGTTAACTTAGAACAAGGGGGAGTTGTATTTACAAGAGATTGACTTACAACTAGATCTCAAGAATTAGAAGCAAAGGCAAGTGTTTATTTAAGTCTTTGATGAGAAATTTGTTTTCCACAAAGTCACTTAGTAATTCCATGCTAATTCAAAAGTAATTAGCATAGTCTTTGTTCATGTGTGGGGTTTTTACTAAGGGAAAGTATTTAGCAACTTGAACCACTTGAAAGGAGGCGAGGGGAGTTTGACACACTTGCCCTTTACTGCAAAAAAACAAGGGTTTATTGAGCTTGTACAGTCACCCTTAATCTGATGTATCTACACTAAGTGATCAAGCACCAGGTGCTCAAGCACCGAAAGACAGCACAACATTCTCACAAGGAACTCATATGGTAAAAGCATCTCAACTCTCTCTTAAATTACATCCTCTACAGGTATTTAAATTCTGTTTTTCTATATTCCAAAAACCAACCACAAATCTCTGAATAGTTGTAGACACACTAGTTTACCTATGCTAAACAAACACATTAAAAATTAGTCAATCCTCGTGGGAACGATCTTTACTTACTCTTTATTACTTGTTTGTGACTGTGTATACTTGCACATGCTTATTTCACACACCATGCGGCCAAACCTCTCCAGCGCTGGGCGTATTCCTTGAAGGACTCGTTGTCTCTTTTGGTCATATTTTGCAGCTGTGTCCTGTCAGGAGCCATATCGATGTTATATTTGTACTGTTTAAGGAAAGCATCGGCCAGATCTTTCCAACATTGGATATGAGCACGTTCCAACTGCGTATACCAGCTCAAAGCTGCCCCAGCTAGACTGTCTTGGAAGTAATGAATAAGCAGCTGATCATTGCGCGCAAACTGAGCCATTTTCCTGCAGTACATAGTCAGATGATTAAGAGGACATGTTGCCCCTCGATACTTATCAAAGTTTGGCACTTTGAACTTATAAGGAATGGCCACATTGGGGACGAGACATAGGTCATATGCGTCACTTATTTCCACATGGGATCCTTCCACCGCTCTTAGACGCTCTTCTAGCATTTGCAGCTTATCTCTTGCTTGAGGATCTTCAGCTTGGTAGCCATGAGAAAGACCACCCACATTGTGAGGAACAGGGAGAGTATGATTCTTGAAGTCTGGTCCGAGAAGTTGAGAAAGCCCTTGGGTGGTGCCATAAGTTTTGTGCTGGATTTGTTCTGTCTCATCGCCAACATTGTTTCCTGCTATTCCATCTTGATTCTGTGCAGCAACCCCAGAAATATCTTCTTCATTGACAACGTCCATGGTCGGAGGCGTGTAACCTTGTGGTAGACCCCATTGAGGCCATTGCACACCACGAGTGTTGGGACCGAGTTATGTGGGACGGGGCATGTTTGTGGCCTGGTCATTGATGCCCCCAGCTGAAATGTTGTCGCTCGCATTCTTCTCGGTGAGAAGCTTCAAAATCTCGGTCATCTGATCTTTCAAACCCAGCATGTCATTCATTTGTTCCTTCAGCTTTTCAATGTCATCCTTCAACACTTGATTGTCTTGGTTCTCGGCCATGTTCCTTGCTTGAGAGCGAGTCCAATAACGATGTTGATGAACCACTTTGCCTTTTTCTCGCTTTCTTTTTCAATGCATGATGTTAGTATGAAATGTAAATGAAATGGTAATGTATGCGCATGAAATGTATGTGTATGAGATGTATGTGCATGAGATGATAACATATGGTTTGATTTTATCACGTTGGGGAGTTATAAACTTTCATTTGGAGAGTAAAGTACAAAATTGGATTTTGACTTTAGCATGCATGACTTCTCTCCAAAATAAAACTTTTAACTCCCCGACGCTTATTTCAAGATTTTTGTAATGCAAAAGAAAGGGAAAAATGCATGTAGTATACTTTCCAAAAAACTTTGCGGAAATAAAAATTTTGATTTTTTTGTTTTGGATAAAAGGCGGTATGCATTAATGTTTGTTTGAATGCAGAGGTATAGGGCTCCTTCATGAACCTAGGAAGGTACCTTATGGAGCGGGTCTAAAGTTTTCTTTATAGTGGACCTCACAAGGATGGTTCTAAAGGATCCTACACATGGTTCCTAGAGCCAAGGACCCCGATCAAGAACATCGACCCAAAGAATAGGCAAGCTATTAGAAGGGATAGCATCCTCAAAAGGAATCAAACTCTAGGTGAGATTTTCGTGACCACCCAACGAGACGCACGTCCCGCGCAGCCATCACTACGCAATCTCGTTCTAACTTAGGTTTATGCTCGAGTCCGGGTAGAGGACTTTTCTCACGTGTGTGAAGTGTAGAAGTGCAGTGTGTGTAGGAGCAAAATAAACCCGAAGCTGCAAAACAAACAAACATACATACAAAATATCGTCTTCTACCCTAAGGTTTACACAAATAAATAACATAATTATTGCAAAAGTAAATAAATAAATAAGAAGGGTAAAAATTGAATTAATCCTAAATTAACTAGACTAGGTTTTGACTCTCTAAAAAAAAAAATAAGTCCCCAGTGAAGTCGCCAGCTGTAGCGACCGAAAAATCCGGGAAAGGATTCTTCGAAAGGTTCTTTAGGAAGCCGCCACCAAATTTTAGTTTAAGGGCAAATTCGGAAAATCCCTTTAAGTTTTAGGACGAGGCGTTGTTAGGGTTCGGGAGTCGTTATGTGTGGGGAAGGTATTAGCACCCCACGACATCCTATTGTCTAATTAATTTAAGATTTATCTAATAATTACCCTTTTACTTGTAAAAAAAGACTTATTTAGGTTTTTGTTTTTTAGTGCTTGACAAGAGTGGACTCTTGCTCCTACGTACCTCCGGATGCAATGGAGGAATCAAAGCTACGTAGTTCTTCCAGAAAATGTTTGTGGGTTGGTGTTTTTTAATGTAGGGATCCTAGGATTCCTTGAACTGTACAGCTCACTGATTCCTAGGACGCTGGCTAACCCGATTGTACAACCGACTTAGCCCCCTACTTTTGAAAATAATTTTAGGGTTCTTGAAAGAAAGTAATTTGGTATGAGGTGGGTTCGTTTTAGAATAGGTATTCTAGAACTCCTGAACTGTACAGCTCATTAGTTCTAGAACGCTGACTAACCCGACTGTACAGCCGACTTAATCCCCTATTTTTTGGAAAATGGTTTATTCGTATTTGTTTAGTTTGTAGGTTCTTTGAATCTGTATGCAGTCATTGGCCCTAAAATAATGACTAACCCGGTTGTACAACCGACTTAGCCGTTTTATTTTTAGAGAAAAATTATTTATATTATTATTGGAAAAGAATTTTAAAAAAAGGAAACAGGGGGTGAACATAGTAAATTGGGGTTTTATTAGTCATGAGGGTTGTATAAATAATAAGGGGTGTAAACAAGAAAGCCCAATTCGCATGTGAAAGCCCGGAATGCAAACCAGGCTTGAATTGGGGGGCGCTTGCGCGTGAATAGTGAAGGTGTCATTAGCATTCGATCATTAAAACAAAAAATAAAAATAAAGGAACAGGGTATATAACATAACAATCAGAAAAGGAAACCCTAAATATTTCACTTCCTTCCTTCCCTTATTCACGATGCGCCGCAGCAAGAGAGAGAGGGAAGCCTGGCGAAATTTTCGCCTTAACTCGCGGTGGAGGCGTGCAACACGCCGGTTTCATGTGAGAGTGAGCAGTGAGGAGCGAGGCGGCGAGGAGGAAGAAAAGGTGGTTCCGGTGGCGGGTGGTGAGGACGGCAAGGCGGCAAGCAAACGCCGCGGAGGGTGCGCGAAGGCGGCGGCGTAGACGAAGGTAAGCTTCGTTCCCAGTTCTTCTTCTGTTTTTGTTCTTTGTTTTTCTATTTTTTCGTTTTTGTTTCTTGCTCACAAATCGATTCTGATGTGTTTTTTTTCTTCTGGATTCGGTTTTGGTGGTGGTTGGTTCAACGGAAGCTTCGATCTGGACAAGATTGTGGTCACTGGGTCGGTTTGCAGGCGAGCTCGCCGGAGCTTCGCCGGAGAAGACGACCGGAGCGTCGCCGGAGGTGATTTTTTATTTATTTTTGTTTCTGTTTGATTTTTAAGAGCTTTCTCTGGTCTGGTTCTCTTCTACCCCTTTTGTCTCTGTTTATTTGCTAATTTATTCTTGACCCCTTTTTTTTTAACGGATCTGATTCTTATTTGTTCAAAAAACGTATTTTGATTTTTTAATGATCATAAACGAGTGGCTATATTTTATTTAGACAATACACAGCACATGAACATATATTAGCATGTCTTTACAAATCCGAATTTCATACATGCGTATATATATTTCTTTGACATAAACTGATTTGTTGACACGCTTTGACAGATTTGAATACATATGCACATATTTTGACACAAACAGATTTATGAAACTTGAACATTATTACCTCAATTTCAGAATTGAGAATGCATTTAGTAATACCTACCTTTATTCCAAATTCTCTGTTTTGACTCCTTATGTATCTGTTTGAACAATAGTGACCACGCAATCGCTGCTCCTATTGATCGCTTTGTTGTTCCTCTCTTAAGACCAAAACTCGAAAAAGCAGTGTTTTATGGATTAGGGTTTCGATGTGAAACTCTAATCCTTATTTTTCTCAGTGATTTTCGCAGACTTTTCTATCTTTGAATTCTGTGTGTTTTTTCGAGAAGTCCGATCCCATTTTTATATTAAAAATTCTAGGTTTAGCATTTAATTTTTTCTTGGGCTTTGACTAATTTTGACCTTCCTTGTTTTTTTTTCAGATCTGCATTCAACTCAGCGAGATGGAGAGCGGTGAAAATTTCTAATTGCACCTCTGCGTTTTTGCATTTTTCCTATTATTTTTTGGATTCCCTTTTTGTATTTTTAGTATTATGATTTTTTTGTATTTTTGGACTCTTTTGACTATTAAGTGCTTTTAATTTCTAAATTAAACTAAATACTATTTTTGACATTTTGGTATTATGGCATTTTTAAATTAAATTGGATTTTTGACATTTTTAGACATGTTGGACTCTTAAACATTGTAAATTAAACTAAATTGAATTTTTGACATTTTTAGATTTATTAAGTGCTTAAATAAATTAAGTGAACAAAGTACGAAAAAATAATAATAGGAAAAAAAGACTAAATATAAAGATTTAAAACGAACCAGGACTTGACGATCATGGCAATGAGACTAGACCAAAAATAAAAGAAATGGGCACGTTAAAAATAAACGACTAGAACAAGAAAAAGCATAAGGCCCTTACTAGAAATAAACGACTAGAACAAGAAAAAGAATACGGACAAAATTGGGGTATAACACCTGCCCATTTACCCCATTATTACCATTAGGGTTGGATGATGATGGTGTTTCTGTTGTAGAAGGAAGAGATCCATTCTGCCTTTGAGTGAGAGCTGAAGCTATCTGTCCAATCTGATTTTCCAGAGTTTTGATTGAAGACTCATGAGTTTGCAAAGTTGTCTTACAATCACTTATGAAGCTTTTCATCATAGCCTCCAAGTTGCTATTGTTGTTATTCTGCACATACTGCCTCTGTTGTTGTTGTTGAGGGGGAAATCCTAGAGGTATTGCAGAAGCAGTATTGCTGGTATTCAGTGCATTGTTGTTTCTCCAACTGAAATTTGGGTGATTTCTCCAATTTGAATTGTAAGAGTTGGAATAGGGACCGTTTCCTTTGTTACGAGATACAAAGTTTACTGACCGAGGTTGTAAGGACACTCTTCATATACATGCCCTTCTTCACAAGAAACACATACTACTCCCCCTGAATGTGTGGGTTCTATCGCCGCAGCGATCCGCTTCTCTCGACGTGGCCACGTTTGAAGTACTCAAAGTTTTGATCATGTTGGTCAAGGTAGCCACTTGAGCAGAAAGAGCGATCCACTTCACTTATTTCATGGACACCGCCTTCTTTCCGGAGTAAATCTATCGATGGCCAATGAGAGTTATGGGTGGCTATGTCATCAATAAGCTTACATGCCTCAGAAAAGGACATGTTCAGAATGACACCACCTGATGAAGCATCAAGTATCAACCTAGTGGGTTGATCTAGACCATTGTAGAAAGTCTCCATTTGGATCACCACAGAATGCCATGGTGTGGGCACATTCTTAGTAATTCCTTCCACCTCTCCCAAGCTTCAAATAATGATTCCCCCTTCCCTTTGTTTGAAGGAAGTGATATCATTCCTCACTTAGCATTTTTGTTGGGAGGAAGTATTTTGCAAGAAACTTCTCAGCTAGCTCATCCCAAGTGTGGATTGAATTTGGCTCCAAGGAGTTCAACCAATTTTTGGCCATATCCTTAAGAGAGTAGGGAAAGAGCTTCATCTAAAAGCATCCTCCGAGACTCGTGGATGATAAAGTTCTTTGCACACATCCGAAATTGCCTTAGGTGAGAATATGGATCTTCTTGAGGAAACCTCCAAATTGCCCTCAGTTTGCGGCATTTGGAACATCATTGGCTTGAATTCAAAATGACCCAGTATGGAGGGTTGGTCTTGCAATGCTCTGTTTGTAAATGAGCGGGGTTGAGCACAGCGTAGTCACGCATAGGCTGTCCCCTGTCATTGACCATATCTTGTGGTCTGCATTGATGAGTTCTTTGCCTTTGGTAGTGTTCATCATCAACAACTATTGTCTCTGTATGAGTTTGTGGTCCCACGACCTTGTCCTCTACCTCCTCTTGGTGTATGTCCACCTCTCTAGAACCGAGATTATGCTCAGACATGGTTGGGTGTTGTTGCTGTTGTTGTTGCCTCCTTCTTAACCTTTGTTGTCTCCTTAGTTGTCTGAAAGTTCTTTCAGGTTCTGGATCAAACTCAGGTGTAGACTCACTCCTTGGCTCAGTTGAACTAGAGCTTGCGTTGGAACTAAGCATACGCTGTAACGTCTACCTGTTCAAACACAGAAACAACGAACAACACAGTAAAATTCTTTCAACTTGTGTTCTAGTACTTTTGAACAATAAAAAGTAACTACAATCCCCGGCAACGGCGCCAAAAACTTGTTGCGTGTAAATTCGTGTGGTATTCGCAAATATAGTGCAAGTATACACGTCGTACAAGTAATAGAGTGGTTTTAAGTAAGAGATCGTTCCCACAAGGATTGGTATGCTTTTCAAAGTTCAAGTTTCAAAACACAAGAGAATCAAGTAACAAATCGGCAATAAGAGTTGGTTTTAAAGCTAAAGATGTAATTAAAACAAGTAAACAAAAGTTGGTTGTGAATATGGATGAGAGATGAGTTGAGTTGTTGCATGCAAGTAAATCCTTTCTAGCCAGACGTTATAACGTTTACACGTTTTGACGCTCAAATGTTATTTTGTATAGACGTGGCCACGTTTGAACGCTGTTGCAAAAGAGCTATGCTTTTCAGCACAAAACGTCAGAGTTTCAAGTATAAGAGGTCCCGTGTCTCAGGTTCTAAATAGGCCCACTCCTCGTATTTTAAGCACCCACAAAGAATGTTCTATGAACTATTATCCGTTCTATGTCTAGACTTAGATAAAAATGCCTAAATGTCTTTAGTGCACCTTTTCGTTCATATAAATCTTTGAGTTCTTTTCATAGACCATGTCTGAACCTATGAATCTACCTATTTTAAGAGGTCAACCTCAAAACAAGTCTGGAAATATTTTTATGCAAAGATTTAAAACATGTAAGCGCCAATACTTCATAGCATTTAACTAGAAATTCATTACATGCAAAACAACAACCCAACTACAAAGTGTTTAGCTCATGCTGAGCATCTTTACAGAATGATGAGGATTTAGAATCCAAATACCATACATAACAGAAAAGAAACTAAGTGCAAAAGATACACCTAAGTAGCTCTTCAGCATGTACGTTGTATAGACGTTACAACGTCTGAGCCTCACAGCAATGCAGAAAATAAACAAAGTTCAAAAGAGCAAAATACAGAAGTCTGTTTCCAGATCTTCTTTACAGGACTATTTACAGATTCAGAATGGAAATATGGTGAAAGGATGAAGATGAAGTGTATGAAATGGTTCTGAGTGGGTGAGTGTCTCGGTGCCTTGAGAGAGAGCTGAGCCTTCAATAAATAGCCTCCTTGCTCACGTGTGGCTGATGTCACTTGCCCACCTACCAGTCTGCTTCTCTCTTACGCGACGACATTGCCCGTGCTACGGTGTATCTCGTGTGTCGGTTCATGGGGAATAGAAGATCTTCGACTTTTATATCTTTGACCATCATTACTAGCGCGCCAAAATGAAGATCTTTCACCCTTGCTCTTTGCACTTCTATAGGCGTGGTGAGGACGTGGTAACGTTCAAAGACTATTTCTGCACAAGCACAAAAAGCATCAAAGCGCTCTCGAGGCACCACTCGGTGCCTAAATGCCATGATTTATCTATTTAAACTCTTATTCACTAAAAACTCAGAAATTAACATAAAACTAATTAATTATCCTTGTATTGCTAGAGAACTTGCGTGATTTATTCTTTGAATGAGAATAAATAACTCATATAAATATGAGTTATCGATTCCTTGAAGTTCCTTGGTCGATTAGGATAATTAGTAACATCATTCCTCCAGTTATCCTTGATAAGTTGATTGAAGGAGGGGTGAGTGATCCACATAGCTTCAAACCTAAAAGGTTTCCTCCTTCTATTAGGAGGTCTGAAGTTGTCAAACTTAAGGAGTAAGGGAGAGTGATCTGATTTAAGCTTAGGGAGATGGTAAAAACAGGCTTCAGAAAATCACAACCTCCAATCCAAATTACAAAGAGCTCTATCAATCCTTTTCCTAGTATTACCCCTAGCCCAAGTAAAGATATCACCATTGAATCCCATATCAATAAGATTACACTCATCCACCATCCTCTGAAACCCAACTTCTGTACATCTATCTTGGACAAGCATAGGACCCTGCCTCTCACAATCCTTAAGGATAGCATTAAAGTCACCCAAGAGACACCATTGCCCATCCACCTCAGAGTACACCTCCTGGAACTCATCCCAAAGAGTTTGCCTTTGAGAGTAGTGAGGGTTCCCATACACTAAGGTTAGAAACCAAGGATTATTAATATTGTTTCTAACCTCCACATGAACAATCTGATCAGAATCTTTGAGAATTGAAATATTCCATAAGTTAGAGTCCCACAACAACCATATTCCACCTGATTGACCTCTAGCACTTCTAACATAGTGATTCTCAAAACCAATTCTACGAATAATTCTATTAGCCATAGCACCACTTGTATGAGTTGTTGTGCCAAGGGCAAACATTCCCTGTTTTGAATGATAACAAATTACAAGTTACTAATAATTTACTTGAGGTAAAGCGCAGGAAAAATATAAGAGTGCGAGGCGATGAACAAGAGAGCTTGGAAGCTAACTCAAAGTCTGTAGAAGCTCGGACTTAAAAAAGTCGCTCAAGCATTGAAGACTTATATCGCTGCGTAGGACTCATGTAAGATCGTATTACCCAAGTCTTATAACATTCGTAGTTGAGAGATGATGATTAAAAATAAAATTGTTTTAGAAAAATGTTTTCTATAAAATCATGATTTATTAGATTAGACACAAGTTGTTGTTAAAGAAAAGTTTTGAATCATGATTTGTTGTTTTTATAAAGAAACTTGATTCATAGCTTAATGTTTTAAAAGAATTTGTTTTGAAGTAAAGAATGATTCTTGATTTGGTACTTTAAGCTAGAAATCGATTTCCTCTTGTTTTTAAAGCTAGAAATCGATTTCCTCTCTTGTTTTTAGAGCTAGAAATCGATTTCTCTCTTGTGTTTAGAGCAAGAAATCGATTTCACACTTATTGGTTTAAAGGCATCAATCGATTAATGACTTGCTTGTTTTTAAAAGAACTTGTTTTGGAAAGAAAACAATCGATTGATGACCGTGTTTTTAAAGAGGCAAATCGATTTTAGACTTCCTTTCTTGAGCTAGAAATCGATTTGTGACTTCCTCCTTAAAGAGGTAAATCGATTTCCCACTTAAGCAAAGCAAGCAATCGATTCCTCAATCTTTCTACTTAAGCAAGCAATCGATTTGTGCCTTCCATTTAAGCAAAGAATCGATTTTCAACTTGTGTTTTAGAAGCAAACAATCGATTTCCATTTTATTTATTTCAAGCTCTAAATCGATTTTCATTCTATGTCTTTTAAGCTATGAATCGATTTACCACTTACACAAACAAAGTGTTACAAACAAATTTCAACGGTCATATTCTCTTAAGTGATATAAATAGAAAACCTAGGGTTTTCACGTAAGACGCAGCTTGATGAAAAAAAAAACAAAAACTCAGAGCCGCAACATCTAAAAAAAAAAAAAAAAGAAAAAACGTGAAACTCCTAGAAACCTTTGATCATCTTCTTCGTTCTTCAAATTTCATTCTAGGGTTTTCATCATCATATCATCTCTCTCAACTCTTATGGTTATACACTTGATTGATCGATTATAGTTTCAATTGTATTCATCTTATTTCTTGGCGTTTGGTGTTCTTGTGAAATCTCGGGAAATTGATTCTTGGGTGGTTCGATCGGGAGATTGGATCGTAGAAATCCTAAGCGGGAGCTCGGGTTCTCAATTGGGGAAATTGAGAGGTTTTGTTGTTCTTTGAAAAGTGGCGTGAGTTGTAAGACTTTGAAGAAGCATCTTCACCATTATAGTGTTATTTTCCCAAAGTCCAAAGGTTGCAAAGCCGGAGGCCGAGGAGTAGGACTTCAATCCGAACCTCGAAAAATCGCGGTGTCCTTCTCTCTCACTTATCTCTTTATTTATTTACGCACAACTTAATTGTTTGTTTTACTTGCGATCTTGCATGATTGTTTATCTATAGTGTTGATTTTCGTTTAGTTGAATTTTATCTCTAAACCGTTGCTTTACGCAAGTTGCTAGTTCTCAAGCCATTTCCGCATTATTTTTAAACTAGCTTTAAACTATTTTCAAAAATCCAAAAGGAACTTATTCAAAGCCTATAACCTTATTCACCCCCTCTAAGGTTATTGCATTTTCTAACATGAGTTTCAAAGTAAAACAACCAAAGAAGCACCATAGTCTTTCTTCATATCTTTAATGAGTCCCATGAAGCCCCTTTGAAAGCCGCCCCACGGCAATTCCAACAAATCACATTCATTGAGAAGTAGGTTTGTGTTGAGGAACAACTTCCTCAGAGGCATCCATTGGTGAACATTCACCATTAATCACTTCCATCTGCTTGCTCACCCCACAGGGGTTAATCTCCATAGGAACATATTTACTACCTTGAGTTACACTCCCCAAACTAGAGATTCTCATGGTTGCAGCCCTTGCTTTGTCTTCTTCATTCACAATACCGAGGGCAGGTCTAATCGGATTGGCATTCTTGATTTTGTTCAGCAGGTTCTCACCATGTGTCATATACATTGTTCTCATGTAATCTAGGATGTATTCTTCTTCTTCTTTCTTTTTGTCATCTAGGATAGATTGTTGACTAGATGAAGGTACATTTTCCTTTCCAATTGAA
This sequence comes from Oxytropis ochrocephala, assembly GCA_020916435.1. Lineage (NCBI taxonomy): Eukaryota > Viridiplantae > Streptophyta > Magnoliopsida > Fabales > Fabaceae > Oxytropis > Oxytropis ochrocephala. The sequence goes on along the minus strand of CM037094.1, from coordinate 82,771,924 downwards.
GGAGCTTTCACTGCTATAGTTTGCTTGCCCACATAGGTACTAGAGTTACTCTTATGAACCACTCTAATATCTCCAATGGAGACTCCCTTACCAGTTTTCACATGTCCTCTGCCCTTAGTGGAATTTTGAGGATTCTTACCCCCTCCATTGTTTCTAACTTTATGTTTAACTTCCTGAACATTGAAATTCTTTGATTCTGTGGGATGTTCACCTTCCTTATCATCAGTCAAAATCTCACTATTCAAGCCATTGACAGATGACCGATTATGAATTAAGTTTCCTGCATTCTGTTTAAAAGTATTATCACTGTATTCCTTTTCATACATATTATTACTAGTACCTTCATGTCTTTTTTCACTCTGGTACTTTGCATTTGAAGTAGTGGTAGAACTTTTCTTCTTCCTTTTACTAGCATATTTGGGAATGTTCCAAGGCCCCATTCCATCTTTTGCTCCTTCATCATCATTCTCAGGTATATTGATAGGCTTGTTTTCATTGACAGGATCATGCTTTTCCTGGCTAGTCACATCCTTGACCGAGGAGGAATCTTTCATCATCTCAACATCTCCAGTATCATCAACCACTCCTTCTGTCACAGTTGCTTCCACCTGGTCAGATCCTAAGAATTCTCTACACTAATCTTTCTTGTGGCCGTACTTGCCACATCTAAAGCATATGGAGTGCAGGCCTTCATACTCCACAGGTATTTTGACACCTCTTATCTCAAAGTGGCTAGAAAGAGGTTCATCAAGGTCGAGTTCAATACATATGCGAGCAAATTTACCCCTCTGATGCAATGATGTCATTCTGTCAATCTTCAACATAACACATAACGTATTTCCAATTCTTGTTAGGATTTTATCAGTGCATAGCTCCACTGGCAGCTTGGGCATTCTCACCCACACAACAACCTTCTTGGTCATGGATGAAGTTAGAGAGAAAATAGGTCTCCACCTTTGGATAATGAGGTAATGGTCTGCCACTTTCCAAGGTCCCTCAAACATAGCATGCCTATAATCTTCTATATCAGAAAGTTGAATCAAATAGAAATCATCTGCTAGGTCTGTGATTCTCATTTCACCATTCATTAGCAAGACTTCCTCAATTTAGCTTCAAGCATTCTGAAACTGACTTTGGTACCTAGCACTTTAACAATCAAAGTGTTTCTCCAAGGTTTACAACATTCATCCATTTCCTCATCAGTCACCGTAACTATAGGGCATGAAGATTTAGTTCTCTTTGTTTGTTCTTTCTCCTCTTTGCTGTGGTTTATACCACTTGTCTTGAGCATTTCATTTGTGCCAGATCACCCCAAGGTTCTTCAAGGTCGTCATCACCCAAAACCTTTAAAAGGGCATCTTTAAAGGATTTGGGTTTTGCAGGACTCTTCTCTAGGAGGCTGTCTGTCATAGCTTCATCAGGCTTTTCAATCCTCGGTTCTGAGATAATAGACGGCTTTTGTTTCTTGGCACTGTGTAAATCAAGGTCTTCCGGCGGAAGAGCACCTCCAGGTGTGCTCGAGCTCATCGTGGCCGGCTAGGAATCAACCGTAATACTTTGCCCTAGCAGAGCGCGCCGGCTAGGGTTTTGTATTTTTGAACTTGTTACAAGGGTTTTTGGCTATTTTTACTTGTGTTCTTACACAACAATGTTTATAGATTAACTATATACTAATAAAGAAGTAAAAAAAATACTAGCGATGGTGTTCAGAGTGTGATCTCGGTCTCTTCTTGTTCCCTTAAATACAGTCATTTTTTCGGGGATGTGGATGGTTTGAAGGCGGGTGACTTGGTCTAGCTTGGGGATGAGGCTGACAAACATTCTTCTTTAGGTGTCCTCTCTGATTCAGCTTCTCAATCTTGCTCTATAGTACATGCCAATTCTTTGTACCATGGTCACGACTTTTGTGGAAGGCAAGTATGCAAGATCTCCTTCAAAGTACGACATCGCTTTGTGTTAAGGGAGTCAAGTTGAGCATGTATGGTGGTTTAAAATACTCATGAGGATCGCGTTTTCCAACATACAACTCGGAGGTCTTTGGTTTGAAGTTTCTTCGTCACGACAACATTCATGATCTCTAGAGTTAGCGACTCAGGAGCTTCTATTTCAATCGTCTATGCGTTGTTTGAGCCCTTCTTTGAATTGTGGTCATCTCTTCTTGAAGTGTTTGTTTCTAAATCTTTAATGACACAACTTCTCCATGACAGTTTGGATACTGACGATGGTCACATTTTCACCGTTTTATAGTTCTTGCAACCCATTTGTGGCTACCATCAAAAAATGAGTCTAATAAGGAGGGAAAAGTGTTGGAAAAAAGAATCTGTGACCCAAAAACCTTTTGCCACAACCCCACAGTGGACACCAAATGTTCCTGCCAGTGCGTAGGACTTCTATGATAGAAATAGTCTCAAAAACTTTGCGTATAGAACGAGTGATGTATATCTAACTCAAGTAACTGCACCACTAAGGCGGTTATCAAATCTCAACCATGATGCAGTAACTCTGATTGACAGTTTGACCTTGCAATAATGGCCTTCTCCTAGGACATGGGAGGACTGAGCAATAGCAAGTAGGACTCGACAATCAAGGGGCCTGTGCTTGTGCGATCTTGGCCAAAGGTACTGGAGTACTTCTAACTGTCCAATTCTATTTTAATTTATTTTTTTAGGAAAAAGTGGATATTGCATCTTTTGTCCGAGATTGAAGAGTTCTAAATTACGGTTGAATCTTAAATGAAAATCGGTACGTGAAAAGAAGAATGAAAACAAAATAGTTGGCAGGATTTTCCATCCACTAACGGGAGTGGGACTATTAATATCAAAATTCTAATCCCTAGTATTTCAAGTTCAACCATCATAATCACAAGAGGGGGAGGGGGTAGTTATATAAGAAAAGAAATCACTACAATTCCATACGTTCTCATGAATTGGACATTGATCATAACTCATAAGCCACAGGAATTATCAATAGTAGACCTAAATAAATTTTAGAGTGACCTACAAAAAACTGAGCTCAGTACAAGCATTGAGTCACTTTCAACAAATTCTACGACAAGATTCAAGCACCTATGGCTGAAAGATTTCTTCCGCAACTAAACATATACTACGATTCACATGCACCTCAAAATCTCTCTCCAAAACGGAAAAATAGTGCACCTGTTCCCGAGTTATGATCAACAGCATATTCTGCTCTCACTAAGCCAAGCTTGACACCAGCACCATAAGAGGACCCCTGACCCATTCGCCTATAGACTTCTGTAGGATTCCCTTTGAGAGCTTTAGAACTTCCTAGATCATTGCCATGTTCTGCAAAGGCATACACATGTGTACCTTTAACAGGCACACGTACCTCAGCTGCCAGCTGCAGAATTAACAAGAACTCAGATAGTTGTTAAATAGATAATGTATCGCTTAAGAGAATTAAACTACGACTGTATCTCCATAGACAACAATTAAATGTATACAGCCATTCTTACCTCGAGGATGTTTCTGGCTGCTCCAATCTCACCCATGTTGTAACCCCTTACGGAATAGGGACCCCCTAGAGTAAAAGCATCGTAACTTGGAAGGTCACCTACACAGCCACCATAGTGGCCATGGAGGACAAGCACTGGTGGTGGGGGTTTACCAGCCCCTTCTTCCACAGGTTTCAATTGGACAAATTTTGTCAAAGTTAATTGGTGACGGTTAAAGAATGGGTAATTGCTGCCAACAAAAAGACCTTGATCTACCTGCAGTTCGTATAGAGAGATAACTGTGTTGGCATAGAACATAGCATAGCAAACTTCAGGATCAGAAATTTATAAACCCTCAATCTCTCGCCCTATACGTTACAGTTACACCGTGTTTGGTTGGCGGAAAATGAAGGAATGTAGATGGAAATGGAGTGGAGCAAAAGCCATCCTAACTCAATTTCAGCTCCTCTCCCTCCAATATTGAGGATTGGAGAAGAGAGAAGAGAGAAGATGAATTTAAAATATCTTAAATACATTGACTGAAACGCCCTACATAAAGTGTAACAAAAGGTTACAAGTGTGTAAACTAAGAAATAAATAGTCTTTCTACTCCCTTAAAATCATTCATCTCTCTTTGTAAACCAAAAACAAGAGGGTTATCTCCCTTTCCCTCTTTTCACTCAAACAAAATATCTAATTAAATCTCTCCCCTTCCATTTAAATTCCTCCTTTTCCCTAATTTGAACCAATCACTGCATAATGCTCATCATTTCCTAAACTAAATAAACAAAATTAGGTGCAAATATCCACTATAAAAATTCACAATCAGGTGCAATTCCAGTTAATTGTTCTAAAGGCCCCATAAAAACTGAAACACTGGTTTCAAATATAAATTTATAGCATCAAAATTAGGAGAACAAGGTATTCATCAAATTCAATTATACACCACGACTGGATGTAGGTTAAAAAATTGAAACTAGAAGCTTGGAAGGGCCAAGAAATAAAATTGGTGCAATTTGATTCATATCTAAAATCTAAAATATATATGATCTAATGGATTTTGAAAATATTTGAGCAAACCATGGTATTTCCATAAAATAATGAGGCTCCATCCAAGCACCCTTTTGTTTTCTTCTCCCATGAAGTTTAGATTTAAATCCTAGCTAAAACAATAAGTGCTGCAAGCATCTACCAAACATGGTTCTGTGATTGGAAACAAAATTAACTTTTTTTGGACAATATTAACAGCAATGATTATAGGATGAGATGGTCACCTGGAACACATTCCTGCTTCCAACTATAGTTCCATTCACAAATCTTGTGTTATCCCGCGTAATATTTGCCTGCAAAAATGCCATCCTATCGATACCAGTACCGCTGAGGGTGGTTGGAGGTCCATCTGCACTAATTCCTCCATTAGGCAATACTCTTTGACCATTGGCACAGATATTATTGGTTTCATCACGTGTTGTTATCTCTTCCATCACTAATCCATAAGTGAATTTACTCTGACGAGTAAAATTCTGCTTGGTAAACAAGATATGCCAGTCAAGTTAAAAAGCAAACCATAAACAGCCGAAATAGCCAAGCCAAATTTAAAAGAACAAGTAAAATTACCTCTGTGATATTGGCTTTTACACCAGCACGATCAACCCATATTGGAGGCACTTCATCCACCCCCGGCCCCCCAGTGAATACTGGACTCAGCTTTCGGCTATTGAAGCAGTTTACACGGAGAGTTCGGTTTCGTGGATCATTCACACCATCCAAATAAGGATGTGCATACTCCATCTTAAATGCAAGATCATCCTACAGGAATACAACCAAGCGCATTTTACCAAATATCAATGCATATGCCTACATTGCTGAGAAACTAAACCGTTCCTATCATAAAATGGGAAAAAACTCAATGGAATAGTATAACTGTACCTGAGGATTCAGGAAGTTGCTAGTTGTCACTGAACCAGTAAGAGATCTATTCAATCCTTGCAGATTCCGGTGTTCGAATGTAACAGTCCCTCCCGGCTGCAATGAAGCCTGCACAAACATTGAACATAAAGCAATTACATAAATCATCTAGCAAACAAACGAGAACAAAATGGATATTCAATTCGCGACAAATACCAAAGTGGGGCGCCCTCCTCGGCCAGGGACAATGCTCCACTCAGTGCTAACTTCAGCCGACTTCTGGTCCAACTCTTTGAGCTTAATTTCAACAACTATGCTTCCCTCATTTTTCTCATCAGGCCGCGGATTGACCTCAATGTTGGAAAACAAAGCAAGGGAATTTATGTTCCTCAAAGCTTGCTTCCCAGCCTCAATGTTGAAAATATGACCTGGGTAAAGCTGTCAATCCAATCCAAGACAAACAAACAAACACTCAGCAAGTCACATATAACATCCATAAGTTAACCACATGACATAAACCAATGAATGACATTACATTCTACAGTCTAAAAACAAACATTGTGAAATAAGCACCTGTTTGGGAAGTTCTCTTCGCACAATGGGAAGTTGAGTGTTACCTTCAACAATATTGCCAAGTTTATCCAAGAACTGAATAGACAACTGAGTGATATCCCCTTCCACAACTTCACAAACAACCTCACGCGTATTCAAGTTCCCAAAATTAATAACCTGAGCACAAGCATAACCCTCATCATGATACCACTTCTGAACACGATCCCTTATCTTCTGCAACAACCTAGCGGTAACCTTCCCTTGCTTCCCTAACATATTCTTAATCTCCTTATGCACCGCCGGCGCCAAAAGACACGGCTTAGAAGTGTCAATCCTCCTCCTATACTCCCTCTCTTGCCTCCTAAACAATTCCAGCTTCTCCTTTTCGGTCATGTCTTGGTCCATCTCTACAGGCTTCGATTGAGTCATATTGCCCACGTTTATGCACCTGAACCTGTCTGCTTGTTGCCACATACTCTCAGTGAAAGATATCATCAGTGAAAGTGATCCATCGGCGTTGGTTTTCATTTCCATGTCAACCTTCTCGAACATTCCACATGAAGCAAGACTTTCTAATTCCTTCTGAAGTTGAGTTTTCGTGTACACTCCTCCAGGACGAAGAGAAACCATTTCTAAGAATGAATCTTCCGTTCCGATTTTCGACTTCGTGTTCCGATCCATAAACACGATGTCTGAGATTTTGTATTTCTTAAACCCGCTTAACCTGGTCGGAACAACCGTCATGTTCACTGGTAGTTCGTGAGAATCCCAATCTTGTGATTTCGATTCGTCAGCGATAGCCATGGCTGGAGAGAAAATTCTTGACCAGAAGGATCCATCTCCGCCGTTAAACCAGCCTCCACCTCCGCCACCTCCTCCAGAAGAGGCACCTCCTCCTCCGCCGGCGGCATTGCCTTCTGAGAAATCTAGGAAATGAAGGGAGTCGGTGAGGAAGAGTGCGGAGGCGGTGGCGGAGGAGAGTGCGAGGGTGGTGGAGAGGGTTTTGAAGAGGTTGGAATTAGAGGAATCAGAGTCGTCGGAAGAAGAGAGTTGACATTTGATGGAAGTAGGTGGGGAGTGTTGGTTGCGGCGACGAGGGGAGGGGCTGATAAGGAAGGGGTGAGGCGATTGGAAGTGACGAAGGAAGATGACATGGCTGGCTAAGGTCACAGTGAGATAAACCACTGAAGTGAACTGAGGAACTGGGTTTTAACTTTTTTATTTTATCATCTTACAATACATGGAATGTAATCCCAAATTCCTAATCCAGCCAGCAATCAAAATTATTACCAACGCCGTGTTTGTTACAGCAATTCCGGTAACCGTCTATAAACGGTTTTTTATTCATTTAAACAGATCAACGTCCGTTAACATAAAATGCTACGTGATTAATTAATTAATTAATTTATAAAAATCAAATAGCTCCTAGTATTTTTTAGGGCGATGGAGGGAGCAAATCAAATCTTTCTCCCGATGAATCATTAAATATGACTGAATAATATGATATAATATAAAAATTCACCAATAGATAAGATTTATTATTGTTGTCAAAAAAAAATATTTACTATTAATTGATTCAATCTTACCCGCTCATATTTACACGATATCATATAGTCAATTTTAATGGCTCACTCGTGAAGAATTTGATTTGCTCTCTCAATTCATAAACATCCTTATTTTATAAGGAGATTATCAATAATTCACTCTTCAAAAGTTTTCAAAAGTTTTGTCCAAAAAAAAAAAGTTTTCTTTTTGACAATCACTCTTCAAATATTAAAGAGGCGACATATCCAATATATATTTTTTTTACAAATATGGACTTCTCAAAAATAGTTTAAATGTGATTTTTTAATAAAAAATGGAGTTTATAATAATAAAAATGAAGAAAAAAAAAACATTTTATTTGAAACTTATCAAAAGTATGAGGGTTCAAATTGGAAAGATCCATATTAGACAATCTCTATTTTTTAGAGTCCGATTGTTACGCCTTTTCTAAAAAAAAATCACTTTTCTTAAAAAAAATAATCTATTTTGGAAGTTTACCATGTGTTCTTCCTTTCATTGTAACAATAAAAAAAGATTACATGTGTTTGTTTAAGTTTTTTAACAAAATTGAAAATCTAAAAAATAAAAAATTGCTTCAAATGAGAATATGTTTTGAGTAGCTTCTCATAAAATTATTTTTAAAAAGAAAATGATTTTCGTCATGTTGTACAAACACAAAATAACTTCACATTTTATTAAAAATCTATAAAAACTAATCTCTAAATTTGTTAATAATAAAAGCTGTTATTTGTTAATTTGTAACAAACAGACCCTTAGTCATTACTATATTTTCCTTGGGTATTGTTTGGATTTTTTTTGTCAGCTTAGACAGAATGACAAATAAACAACGCACATTATCCAGTGACACACCTAAGTTCAAACTCAAGAGACAGTGACCTAATATCGCCGAAATTGTCAATACAGTCAATAGTTGGGACATGCACTAATTGGTATACTAGATGAAACACTTCATCTTTTACGTTAAATTATAGTTTTGGTCTCCCCTATTTTAAAAAATTCAAACATTTGGTCTCCCTATTTTAAAATTCAGACACTTAGTCCAAAGAGTTTTTTGTTTTCTGATTTGAAGTTCTGTAAAAAAAAAAGCTAATGTGGCAGCCGATGTAGGCGTCACATGTGGCTGCCACATCATTTAATGAGTCACATCAAATTTCCACATAATTTTTTATTTATTAAAATATTTAAAATAAAAGTAAATTAATAAAATTAAAATAAACAAGCTCATCTTCTTTTAATTTTGTTTTATTAATTTATTTTTATAATTAAAACAATTCCTCGAGGCTTAATTGCAAATTTGGTCCTCCTATAATAACTCATCCACAATTTTGGTCCCTCTAATTTTCTTTTCCTCGAATTCGGTCCCCTTATTATTCAAATTTTTAAAATGCTTGTGCCTGCCAAAGTTGGTCAAACCTGATACTGACGTGGTAATCACTTAAATGACATGGCATGCCACGTTTGACTGTCACTTAAATTTTTAATTAAAAAATAATATCTTTTATGTTAAATTCGAAATTCCTTTCCATCCTCTTCATTAAGACCCAGCACCCTAAGCCATTCACTTTTACAATGAATTTTTAATTAAAAAAACTATGTTGCAGTCAAACTTGACTTGCCACATCATTTAAGTGAGTACCATGTTCAGCCTCAGAGTTATTATAGAGAGACCAAAAGTGTAATTAAACCTTATATGTATTATTTGATTTTTATTTCTTTTCTCAGTTTTTAAAACAATTAACTGCTGCACACATACAGCCGAGTTTCTTGGTCTATATCTACATGAAATTAAAGTGTAAGAGGTTTCAACAATTTCGATCATCGTTGACCAGGTCAAATTACTAATCTAGGGGAGTACTTAATTGTTTAAGAGGTTTAGCAGCAAGGAGATTTATTAGTCTACACGTGTAGGAAAGGAGTCCATTTGTAAAACTCAACGGTGTGGCTTGAAGTTCTTGATAGTGCAAGAACCTCGGAAGCAATTACATTAGCACGGTTGATTTTATGTTTAAATTTCTGCCGCTTATTGTGCATGGGAAGAACAAATATAAAAGGAGAGAGACAAATTGTAATGATCCAGACAGTGAAATGGCTCAACTTGAACGCCCACAAAGACAAGATATGGCTCAACTTGAACGCCCACAAAGACAAGATGATGCTCCAAAAGCTCCCTCAATCCATACCATGGAACAACTCCTCCGAGGTAATCTTTGGGGAATGCTCATTTATACCATGCAGAATATTACTCTCTACCAAAGTAATTAAGAAAGGATTCTGATATTTTATACTCTCTTTCTCTTAATGTAACATGGAAAAAATGGAAAGTAACATTTTCAATTTATCGATGGTTTTTGTGCTCAAAAAAATTCATTGGAGGTTTCTAGCTTACACCACCTTGATAGTAGTCCATGTGGACCCGTCGTCTCAAATTCTAATGACGATGATAAACAGCTTATAGATAAACAGCTAATAGATAAACACTTATATGATAAACGTTTATGTCATAAACGCTTAATTAAGTTATTTATCCAAAAGGGTTCTGTTATGGTTTGAATGTCAAAGCCAACCAAAAATCATATTTTGATTTCAAGTTCCTCTTTTAACATGCAGCGGGAGATGTCTCAAAGCCAAAGCTTTCATCACCAAGAAAGTCCGCCACCGCCTCCCCCTCCTCAGCCGGTTCTTCCCCATCCTCCCCATTCTTCCCGAAGATGAGGCACCATGACTCAGAAGAAGACCATGGCCAGAATCAGAAGAAATCAGTTCTAGCCAAAGTTAAGGAGAAGGCCAAGAAATTACGCCACAGCCTCAGCAAGAAGAAGGATGGGAACCCCACTAGTCCTTCTTGGGGTGCTGGCCAAGAAGGTGATGGAGCAGAAGATGATGCTGAATACCATGGAGCCCCAAGTAATAAACATCACACAAAGATTTATCTTCTCTTTCTTTCTTTCTTTATTTTTTTCTTCTTTTCCTCTTCATATAATCAAATTAATATTTCAGTGTATGAATCTGAGAAGGCACCTGAATATCAAGAAAATGCAAGGCAACATCAAAGAGGGAGTCCAATATTCCCTCAAAAGCATGTGCCGGGAGGAAGAGAACAAGCTCGAGAAAAGACACTCGGTCGTTCACTATCCAAGAAAACATCCCAGACCACTGTTCCAACTAATGCTGCTACTGCTACTAATTCTACATTTTCTGGTCCAATGAAGATACTGACCAAAACCGCATCCGAGAAAGCTTCTGCTGAAGGATCAGAAACATGGACACCCCACGCTATAACCACAAAACTTCAAGCTCTTGCACTTGCCAAACCTGCAGAACATCATAATTCATCAACAACAACTGCACCTTCAAAAACTTATAAATCTTCAGTGTCATTCGGCGCTTCACATACCCCTAGCGGCCTTCGAATTTCATCAGGTCCAAATCCAATGGCGAGTCCACCACCTTCACCACCCTCGTCTGCGCCATCGCGTGGGAATAATACCAGCTCCACCTCACAAGTATGGGATAAGGGTGTTTCAGTGAAGGAGTATTTGATGAACAAGTTTGAACCAGGGGAAGATGACAAAGCTCTCTCGAATGTGATATCTGAAACAATGAGTCCTAGGAGAACTCCTGGTGATGTAGGTGTTATAGAGAAGGTGAGAGAAGCTGTAACTTCTTTGCTCCGAACAGGGGAAACAAAAAAACATGCAGACACAAACACAACTACTGCTTCTACGTCATCTCAAATTCCAACATCTACCAACACAACTCGCACTTCATCTCACATCCCCGTGTCTTCCGACGCTCAAGAAGGTAATGTGCCACTTCATCATCTGTTTTCTATCATATACATTATTTTGTTTCTACATTAGCTGATGTTTCATTTGGTCTTTCTAAATATGCAGTGGCTCAGGAAGAAAACCATGGCAGGGTTCTCCAGGCAAATTGAAAGTCCCCATGTTGTATTTTTATGTATGTATATTCAGTTTTTGTTCAACCTTTTTGTGTATGTACCTGATAAATAGGCTGGAAAGATCATTTCCCTTATATTTGTAAAATGTAATTTGTGTAATAAGTTGTGTTCCGGGGGTAACGACCTGGACGACACATTGTATATTTGTATAAAATTCCATATACTTCAGTTTTTTTTCTTGGTCGCGGAATATTTAGATAGAAACAAGCCACCTCCACTTTTTTCCATAGTCACATTGACTATATCAGATAGGATTTTATATACAATTTGAAAATACTAGTATAATTAACCCGTGTCAGCACGAGTCGAAATTCATTTGTTTAGACACCGTAAGATAATTACTTCAACTATTTTAAATATTTGTATAATAGTAGGAAATTAAATTTAGATTTATATATATATATATATATATATATATATATATATAATTATATATTATAATTTTGAGATCCCGTGAAATCAAATAATACTTTAGTAGTGATAACCGCAGTGTATATAATTTCAGGGGTATTTTCATATTGAGATGTTATTACAACAGGAATTACTTATAAGTATTATACGGTCTAAAATAGTATTAGTAAATAGTAACTTACAAATATATAGCAAATATACCTTTGCATAAGGACGTATGAAATTTGCTTTTGACTAAGGTGATTGGCGTTGACAACCGTAGGATCAATGTTCTCTATCATCTTGTTTATTCTCTCTACTTGTTTTCTAAGTGCAGCGTAGTGAATAGAAGAATATTAAGCACAAACGTTGTAAACTACAAATATACTAATCGATCAAAGTTGTATATTTTTTGTTACAAAAAGTTTAGGTAAGTTGGGCTCAGGGGCTCACTGAGTCGAGGCAAGGCGCCTCAAGGCTCTTTGAGTGCACTCTGACAGTATGAGATCACCCACCAAAGAAGTCCTCACATCGGCAGCAGGAGTTGAACCCACGACCTTGTGAGCCAACTCCTTACCAACTGAGCTGAATACAAAAATATGTGACAAACATTTTTAATATATAACATTATTTATAAGATGAGAATTAAAAAAGGTTGAAATGGATAAAATTACTCATATTTAATATTGATCTTTTCTGTTGGCAAAGATTTTGGTCTAGTCCCCCCTCGCTTTTCTCTGTTTTTCTTCCTTTTTTTATTAATAAATTCGGGCAATCTGTCCGTTTGTTAAAAAAAAAACTCATATTTAATAATATTCTAGTTAGTAAATACCATAAGGACATGAAATTGTGGTAGCTCAAATGATTAGTGTTAGGAGGTGGCAGCGTGGGGGAATGAGTTTGATCCCCAGCTTCTGCTTTTTTTGTGATATATTTCGAAATAACATGTTGAGGTGGATTAAAATTGTGCTGATGTCATTATTGACATGGATGCCTAGGTGGACAATCCATGGTTTATTATAATATAGATATAGATAATGTAAAGTGTAAACAATAGAATCAAAAGGTAAGGGTTAGAAGAAAAAGTCCAACTGAACTTAAGAGTGGAATGTGCATCATATTGAATATGCAAATATCAGTCAACAGAAAATATGGCAAGGTGTATAATCTAAATCCTATGCACAAGCTGCAAACTAAGAGGGTTGCCATACTAACGGAAACTATAAGAAACGTAGAACAGAAGACATATTACACCAGCACTGTTGGTAATACGTCTAGAAAATATTGGTAACCAATTATACGTCTTCTATTAGTATGGCAATCCTCTTGGTAATCCAACTACAATTACAGAAATAATGAGACAGTACCCTTGTGTGATTTGAGTATCTTGGTTAGAGATTATAATCTCGTCTTAATTGCAAACATTACCATGACCTGCGAATCAGCGAGAAATAGAGATAGCGGACTATACTGCATTCACATCAAAAGGTGCTAGTTTGAGCTGTCAATTCAGGATTTTGGATTCAATTTCTTCTAAGCTCAAGCCTTTTGTCTCCGGGACATAAAATATAATGAACAGAAGCGACACCAATGCTATGGCCCCAAAAAGGAGAAAAAGGTTATCTGCTCCAAGAAACTCCTGTAGAAGAATTAAATGCAGATTATATTATAAACTCCAAAATCAATGAGACAAAGTTAAAAATGACAAAGCTATCTTCAATGAAGAAATAAAACTAGAAGTAAAGAATCTGAAACCTTTAATGGCGAGAATGCAAAGGTGACAACAGCATTTGAAGCGAAGTTTGTAAGAACAGCCAGACTGATTCCCCGTCCTCTTGTGCGAAGTGGGAAGATTTCTGATACCATAAGCCAACTTATTGGCCCAAATGATATCTGCAATTTGACATAAATCTACCATAATACCTTAAGCTTCATTGACCCTAAGGACAATGGTAATACTAAATCAGAATGCTTCTACAAAGTTCGCAAGGCTCTCCCTTTCCTAGGAGTAGAGAAGTCTCTGAATTGGACTTCATGTCAACCTATATTCTGGTGTCAAAACTCTATGACTACAAATTTTTAAATAATACAGAAAGAAGATTTTCATCCAGGTTGAATATTATAAAAGTAACCAGAAGACTTATACCTGGTAGCAACCAACATAAAGAAGTAAAGCCGCAACAGCAACAACTGGTAAACCTCCGAGAAATTTATAATAAGCAGAAAGGAGAGCTAAAGAAATGGCCTACAAAAATAGAAATAAAAGAACTTGGTAAGCATTGCATTTGACAAGTTGCAGTGGAAGTAACAGTAAGAATATGTTAGTTTAAGATGTAATAGAATTCTTACAATGCCACTGACACCTCCAATCAGAAGAGGTCTTCTCCCCAAATCATCCACTTTTAGGACCGCAAACAATGTCATTAGTAACTACGGGTTGATCAATCACAAAAAATTATTGTCAGTATCACATTAAGGGTCACTCTTCTTGGAAGGACAAATCTAAATAGGTATACCTTGAATGAGCCAATAATAACTGAAACTTTAGTTGCGTCAGCTGCAGCAGAAAATCCAGCACTCTAGATTGATAACAGAATGTAATCTAAAGTGAGAAAGATGGAACTGAGAATTCACAATAAAGCAAAAATGTGTTCAATGATTAGGTACCTGAAGAATGGGACCAGCATAATACAGAACACTAGGTTGACCTGTTATCTATTGTAATAAGGTGTCTAATCAGACAAACAGTAAAAAGACTTCTACATATTTCCTTCAACATAACATGAGTTAAGTGGAAGTATGCAAACACAACTATGATAATTATGAATAGACTCATTGCATTGAAGCAGAACAACCTGTTGAAATAATACTAGCCCCCCACCAATTATGAAGGCTTTCAGATTGGGACCCTGAAACACCTCTAAGAAATTTGCCTCTGATTCCTGATCTTCATAGGCAGACTCCAATGAGACAATGGTCTCTTCTATCTGCTTCTCAGATTCTTTGTCACCGGGTGGTCGGCCCCTTAATTTGCTCAGGGAAACAATTGCCTTTTCCTTCAAATCTTGAAAAGAACCTTTTCCTTGTACTGCTTTAAGAAGCAACCACCGTGGAGAGGAGGGGAGAATCCACATTTCGAGCCCCATTAAAATAGCAAGCGGAGCACTAAATCCATACATGAACCGCCATCCCCCAATTGCATTAATCTGAAAGCTTCCCACAAAATAACCCAGCTGCAAAATAGTTCAGTCCCATTTCAGTGAATTCTTTAGTTGATAAAAGATACGTAAAAGGATGTAATGTAAATACCAGAATCCCCAGGACAATGAAGAGTTCTTTTAATGATATTAGTGTCCCACGGATTTGTGATGGACAAGTTTCTGCAATATATAAAGGAGCCCCGTGCATGGCCTGTAATTCATTTCGCTTGTCAAATGGTGCAGGAATCATCTATATTACAACAAAGGTTATGGTTTAAAGAAGCCTACCAAACCTATACCAAGTCCATAAAGCAGCCTTCCTGCTAAGAGAATACCAAGTTCTGGTGCAGAGGCGGTGATCGCACTACCAAGCACATACAACAGGGCTGCAGTAATGAGTTGTCGCTTCCTCCCTAGTGTTTTGGCCACATCAATATATTAAAAAATAGTCTAAAGAATCTTCATTTCTGCCTTTCTAGATATATATAAGTAAGCAAAGCATTTACCAAGAAAATCAGCAATGGCAAATGCAAGTAGTGAGCCAAAAAGAGCACCATATAGGGAACCACTGACCTATATTTAACACTAGGAGTTAGATTCAACTTTTCTATAAATAGCAAGATGTTTTCCAACTATGACACAGAAATCATACATACCACAAGACCTTGCTGAATGGAAGAGAGATTGAACCAAGTGATACCACTAAGCTCGGGTGACTGTGAATTCAAATCAACAATATGTAAAAGTAAAACCATTTATTTATGTTACTGCACTAACAACAGAATAAAAAGCAACTGACAAACATTGAGAGACAAATTTACCTGCAGTGAGAGTGTAGCACCGGATGTCGCACCAATATCATAACCAAATAATAAGCCACCCAATGCAGGGAAAACAAACCTAAATTTTGAAATAATGCAACAAACAGATGAGAAGATCATACATTTCAAAAATTGCAATGCTTGAATCCTGATACAAAACTCTTCTCCTATGAAAAATTAGATTCAGAAACGTACGGAAGAATTACAGAAGACCAAGAAAATTCCTCTTGGGATTTTGCTTCAGAAGCAAGCGAGTCGGAGTTGTCCCCAGCAGCAGAATACACCTTCTGCGCTTTAACCTGCCCAGAAGATGAACAGACGAAATTAGATTAAAAAGCACGAAACTTTTTGATGAATTTTTACAGCTTTTGGTTCTCACGTGGAATCTGCGGTTGGGAGCAGACTGAGAAGTAAGAAGCGGATAAGTGATGGTTGTGGGCGCTAAATGATTTTTAGTGGTAGAAATAGGGCGCGGATTGATGCAAGAGGAAGAGAACAGAGCTTTTGACTTTTTTGTCCTTTGATGGTGAAGTGAGCTGTTGAATAGAGAAAGGCTGAATTTGAAGAGAGTAGTAGATGATGATGATGATGCCATTACCATTTGTGGGAGCAGCAAGAAGAAGAGGAGAGAGTGTATGTAGAATCAGGAGTGGAGAATCATTTTAGTTTTGTTATTTGTTCCCTTGTGTGATGCACAAAGATTACACAACAAGATATTTGTCAAATTATTTACTACTACTACTACTTTTGGAAGGTTTCGGTTTCACTGTCAAGTAAAACCACTATAAATTGAAGAAGAAAGTCCAGAGACCAGACATCAACTATCAACTATTTTACTCTGAAATATAGAGCCGGTGTGTGTGATACATACTATTCTGTAGGGTGTGCAAGGGTCAACGTGAGATAGCTTACTAGTTTTGAAGGTGTGTGATTTGGTTTGTGTTGATGGTTTTTGGGATTTGCAAGATATAGCAACGTATATTTCTTCTGATTTTTTGTCTAGAATTTGTGTCATGTTGCCTTCAAGGCCTAACTATGGTGATGATTGGATGTTGTGTCCTGGTAGTAGCTTCGGAGAGTTCTCAGTTGCTAGTAGTTATGTTTTACTTTTGAGCTTCAATGCCTCGGACACTAGTTCACTCCGGTCTAACATGTGGAAGCTACAGACTCCGGAGAGGGTTTATGCCATCATTTGGTTGCTTGTAATTTCATGACAGGTTATTGACAAATAACAGAAAAATTGATATGAAATTTGGGAATGCGAATTGTATTTGTTGTGGTTCGACTTCAAAAACTATCATTCATGCTTTGTGTGATTCTCCTCGTGAAGCTAATATGTGGTTAGGCTTGTTTAGATTAGAGATGTAGAGCAATTTTTGGTGGGAATATTTGGGAATGGATTCTTTCATGTGACATTATAGTGAAGTGAAATCTCAACGATTGATTAAAAATCAAGAGAGATAAACTTTAACACATTAAATAAGAGAGAATGGGTAATGAGTGATTGAGATTTAACACTTGACACCCTCAAGTGAAATCGATTGAGATTTAACACTTGACACCCTCAAGTGAAATCTTCAATGGAGAAAATTCATTCTCAAAATGTTTACCATTGGCTTCAGTTCAACCTTCTAGAAGCAAATTGGAAGAGAGATGGTATTGATTGGGATGTTTGGTGGACCGCTGCGTCGCACCTCTTATGGGGGTGGAAAAATAAAGATGAAAATGGCGTGACTTTTATTAGGCCTTATAGGGCTTGGGTTGTTGTTAGTGCTTGTGTGCAGGATTACCAGGTGGCTATGGTTGTGTCCCGTTTATCGCAGGATGATCGAATGGATTTTTCTTAGTTATGATGGAGTTGTTAAGGTTTCAGACAAGGCCGCGCAGGCTGTGGTGGCTTAATGAGAAATTTGGATGGGTTGTGGTTGTCAAGTTTTTCTAAAGCAGTTGGGTATTGTGATCCTTTGGATCTTTGAACTTTAGGGTGATCTCACAGGTTTGCATCTGTGTCGCTTTAGAGGCTGGGACAGAGTGATTGTCCAGATTAACGTCAAGGTTTTGTGACGTTATCCTTGGTGTAGACATTGGTCGCATCTCGAGGTGGAGTATTATTCGAGAAATTTGCAAAGAGGCTAATCGTTGTGCGGATGAGTTGACTAATATTGGGTGTTGTGAAGCGGAAGGTCTGATTATTTATGAGTAGTGTCCTAAGTCCTAACACTATAGGAGTGTTATTGCTCTATGATGTTGTAGATAATTCTATTGCCATACAGGTTTCTCGTTAGTTGTTTTGCTTTCGGGTTCACCCCCGTTAAATACTAAAAAGAATCTCACATCGGTTGTAAATTTTGATCGGATTATTTTAAACCCAGTCTCTTTATTTATACATTTATTGTTTCATTTGTTTGTAAACCTTTATTTTTACAACCATTTGTTTGTAAAGTTAACACTGTCTAAAGTTAACCCAAAAATAACAAAGTTAAGTAAGACAGCCCAAATCATTTGTGTGGTGACTGGTGAATATGAATTATGTGTAAATAATTTAACGGCAATAACAGTAAACAATAGTTGCATATGTTTCGATAATATTAGGACTAGATGTCATGTCTGTTAGTAGAGCAAGACACGCTTCCACACACATTGAAGGGAAAAAAGAACCTTGACTTGAACACTACTTACAAATATAAACTGCAAAAACTTTGAATGCGTAAATAAGGGATTTTAAGACAAGTCATCCGACAAAAGCTATGAACCAACAACACCAAAAATCAAACCTTAATTTTTCTGCTTTTTATGGAAAAAAATAAGGTTAACTTAGTTATTATTACCACCTCCTTTTTCTTGTCTAGTTCTCCACCATTGCTTTTAAATCCTTACAAGTTGCAACTACTTTTAGATATGCCTATATGAGTTATTACAATTTTTGTCTAATCTATATTCTTCTATCCAATCAACTAAGAGAGAGAGAATTAACAAGCAGAAGCATAATTTTAAGCTTATTGTTAATGGAGAACAAAGCTAACTTGATAAAGAAGGGAACACAAAGGGTGCCCCACAAGGCTTCAAAAGCATGCTCCAGCTTCTCTTGAGATTGATAAAGTTCTTATTGATCGAACCACTAACCCTTTTGCAAATTCTGGAGAGCCTTCAAAGGCAATTCCTTTATTGTCCCCACTTATTTTATCCCCACAAACATTATGCATAGAAACTAGTTTACAAGCTTCACAAAATTGTGGCAATGAGGGTAGAAATTCATCTCCCAATATACCAAACAATGGGTGGAAACATCCAGCTATGGCTCAATTTTCTGAGCCTTCATCTTTGTGTAGTTTATTACAAACACAATGTGCTATTGTGAACAATGCCCGATGAAATTCTAAGGGAGTCACCTTAGTAGTTAGAACCTTCAAAAATACTTCGGATTTACATATAAGCAAAATGGTACATGTATTACGTTACGTGTGACTGACTTATTGCTTATATATAAAATTCTAAGGGAGTATAGTTTCTTTCTTTCTAGTCTTAATGTGTATGATATTGAGATTAGCTTGTTAGATATATTAATTTGATTTTTTAGTTGTGGGGTGTTTTCTCATGATGGATGGAGCTTATGTTGTTCCCCACCATTTGATTATAGTGAATTGGTTAATTACAAATATCTTCAACAACATTTTTTGACAAGTTCAACAACATTGTTCGGTGTCAATTACAATTTACAAATTGAATTCCCTTCCATTCAAATGTTACTATATAATCAATACCTTTTTTTACGGGAACAAATAAGAGCTATACAAAGTTGTACTTGATTGAAAATTTGGTGGCTAAACAAAACATTTCTAGTTAAGCTTCGATCAATATGATCTTGCCTCCTACTCCCTCTATCCCATATTATATGAATTTTTGTTTATTTCACACAAATTAAGAAGAGTAGTTTTTGTCCAAAAAAAAAAAAGAGTAGTTACTTTTGTATGAGAAAAATAAATTATGAGATACTTTACAAAATTAACATTCATTAATGACTTAGGGAAGATAAATTAATAGAATTGGAAGAAAAGAGAAAATTAAGTAATATGATGGAATAAAAATATTAACGCTTTATTATATTGTAAAACGTCATATAATATAAAAAAAAATTGGCTAGAAAGACATATTATATGAGACGGAGGGGGAGTATTAAACTTCACACTAAAGTTGGAAAAAAATATATACTGTCCTAAAGCATTTTTTGATGTATAAAATAAAACTCAATTATGACTTTAGAGAATTTAAGTGTATGTTTGTTACCAATTAAAAAAATAAGTGATTTTGTTTAATAATTTAGAGATTAATTTTTAAAAAAATTTAAGAAAATGAGAAATTATTTTATGTTTATGTAACATAATAAAACTCACTTTTTAAAAAAATATATTTTTCTTAAAAAATGATTTGTTTTTGAGATTTTAATGCATTAAAATCCGAGCTGAAACAACATTTTACAATTATTAATAAAGGAAATAGTAATTTGAACACAACAAAACAACTACAAGTACAAACTGAAACCTAAATTCAAATGTGTTATGAATATTATTAGTGTGGATGTGTCCATCTTCTCATTACCCCTTTCTAGTGGCTTTTTAATCACTTCCAATTCTCACCTTATAAATAGTATTCATCCTTATGTATAGTGAAACACTTAAAATGAATATAGAAACTCTCATCTTATTCATATTTGTTCTTGTTCTTATCTTCTTTATCTTTTAACTTGCTATAGTTTTGATTATTTTGATAACAAAATGTTACTATATAATCAATTTATGGCTTAGTATTTACTGGAAAGTCAGATCAGATAATTCTCGCAATTATTTACTAGCTTTTTTTTGACTGGACAACTATTTACTAGCTTAGTAACTTCGACAAAGTGGTATTTTATTTAATTTTTTGGTTTTAATTTAATCCACACATACTAACTCAGCTGCTAGATCATCACTTAACATAGGCTTCACAGCATTTATAAGGAAGGCAAACATTGATATAACATTTTTAATACAGGAACCATATTAAACCTAAATAGAAGATACCAAATTAAACCTAAATAGAAGATACCAAATTAAACCTAAAATAAAAATAAGGGACCAAAATTATAGTTGTTTTTTTTTTGTATGATGGGACAAATTTGCTTAGCCATTATTAATCAAAAACAAGCAAATGCGAGAAATGACGACAGCCACCACTGTAGAACATCATATTTTGATATGTTTGGAAATAAAGAAAAGCAAGCTAAACATTGTTGCCGGTCTTCACATGGGAACTGCAATTTCAAGTGTCTGATACGGTGTCTCAAATAAATAACCAACTGTCCAAGTATTAACAGAGCTAATAGAACTAGCTATCCCACTTGATAAATGGCAAACTTTAGGAAATGCCTCAGAGTGCCTGCCTATCCATGGTAAAGGCCAAAATTTGCTCATCTTTATATGCAACAGACCAACATCGATATAATTGTCGAAACTCAAAAAGTATGAAGGACTCTTTTCTTCCTCAGTTTTAAATTTTCAGAATTATAATAATAATCAAGTAAAGACTACTAAACACTCGATGGCAAATCTAAACTATGCTTTTACCAAAGCACTGCTACTAAATGGCCGACCAATCCCGAACAAAATCAGAAGTCAAATTCTCCATTTGCCTGCAGAACAGCAATAGTATCAGCCATCACAACAATTTGAGAAGCTGAACTGAAAGGATAGATATACATCTTTGTTTACTTCTCGACTAACAAACCTTGTTGAAGAGAATATCCTTATTGTTTATGTGCATAACACCATCCTTTAGTGCGCACTTCCATCTGCTCTTTGTACGTGTCACCTAAATTTGATGTGAGAAATCTATTTAGTCTCAAGAAATGACTCTCCAGTCATGTGTCACTATATCACATTCTTATACTCCCTCTGGTCTCTTTTAGAAGCAAAAATTGGTCAACAGAGGTTGTGTATTTGGTTCAGATCTGTTGACCAATTTTTGCTTATAAAAGAGAGACCAAAAGGAGTAACATTCAACATCTAATTAACAGAAAGTTGAGAGAGGTTGTTACTTTGTCAAACTGAGCCAAAACAAGATGTTGTGTTTCTTGATCCTCTTCCTCTTCCAAATCATCAAAATCATCATCATCGTTTTCGTTTAGTGGGGGTTCATCATCGTTATCATCTTCATCAACCTCATTTTGAGCCACAAGAGCAGGGGTACTAACTGGTACTTCTAATAAAATCATGAAAATATTCATCAGAAACATTTGTCATAGATATATATAATATAATAATATAAAATAAAATGTACCACATAAAGAATTAACATATTCTCCATATTCGCAACTTACCAGGAGGAGCTGGTGTATTTGCAACGTTGTAGTCTTCACTAAACACTCCTCCGTAATTATACATCTACAAACAATGTAAAATACAAACAAGATCGGAATGCAAGACTTGGTGGTGAGAAATGCGTCATGACAGTATCAAATTTGTTTAATTATGCAAGTACTTCAGGGTCTATGTCATTGTCAGATCAGATGTTGCAATATCCATCTTATCAGGAACAATCAAACCACTTCAATTATATCAAAATCTTGCCTAAATTCATTATATACCAAATGTTGCATGTTTCCTCAGTATAAGAGCTAGTCCTCCAGTTTTATAAAATGAAAAACTATGGAAAAATGGTCATATTTACACTAAATTATTAGGGGACTGTGGGCCAACGAGCTTGTAACTCAATTAAGCACCAACTCAAGCTACCTTTTGGCTCCATCAAATACAATTAAAAAAAATACGCAAATGTGGGTATTACAAACCCTAAACCCTAGTAATAGCCTGGCCCCATTGCAGTTCCAGAGAAATCAGTTCATCTGTGTGTGTGATCATAATTTGTTATCTTATTTCATAGAATTAGGAGTATAGTAATCGCATAAATAACCTAGTCCCACGACTATCCTAGATGTAGCCTGGCCCCATTGCAGTTCCAGTGAAATCAGTGTGAGGGCACGCACGTGTGCATGCATGCGCGTGTTGTGATAGGATATACGATATAGGGTGTATTCTTATCATACTGGATACCGAGTTTGTTAGGATATGGGATAAGGAGGAGTTAATAACAATATATGATAAACAGGAGTTTATTTAGGATATGGGATAAGGAAGAGAATTAGTTAATTGACTAGTTAGAGACTTATCTTGTATAAATAGAAGGGCATTATCTTGTATAAATAGGAAGATAGTAGCATATAGGGCGTGCATTCAGATTTTATACTTTTGGAGAATAGAGCAGTGGCTCTGATATAAAAGGGGAAACCCTTGGAGGAGAGATATCTCTCCTGTTCTCTCTTATCTTCTCAATAAACTAGTTTTTTCTGTTTTAAGTGAATTTATGGTTGTAGGGGAATGCAGGGACGGGAGATATTATTTGAAACTTGACCTGTTTGATTCAATTTTTGGAGGAGATGGGAGGGCAAGAAAATCTGCCCTGGGTCAATTTTTGCTCCCTCCAAAATGGTGCTATTTCGACAGAAGGTGGTTATAATATTTTAAATGGAATGACAAAAATATCCTTACATAAACAGTTATAATGGTATAAGTTATAAAATGTAAATTCGCTCTTCCCCTCCATTAAAATCCCTCCCCTCCTCTCCTAAACGAAACAAAGAAAGCTTTCTTTTATCCCCTCGATTGAACCAAATAAACCTTTTAAACAAAAGACTATTTTTTAAAAATTGAGTCAAAACAACAAACTAGAAACAAAAAGAAATAATTCAGAAAGTGTTTAAATTCATATCTATAAGCCAGGATAAACAAAAAGTGAAGTGTTTCATTACAAGCTTGTATAGGTGCAGGAAGAAGGAAAATGATTCACTACTTACATTTGGGGTAGAAAGCACTTCATCATCAAAAGGTACTGGTCCATCAAGTTGAGGAATATGAGCAGCAGGTCTCCCCAAATGTGCTGGCATTTTTCCTTTAGAGGTAGACTGCCCTGCACCAATGGAGATGCCCTCTCCATACACCTGAAAATTTATATCCAATAATTCAGTGACAGAATAAACCTTATCATCAACTACGCTAGTCAAAAATCATGTCACTTGGTTTATAAAGACTTCGTTATAAACTAACAAAATCAACCAACCTAATCTGTGGAACAATATCTCACTTTAGTAAAAGGTGAAAGCCCAACAAAATAATTTTTTTTCTTTAATTACTATAATTGAATAGTTACAATTTGGACAGTTGAGTGATTGAATGAAGCTCAAGCATCAAATCAGCTATCAACCCTGAATTTAAATTATTCTTACCAAGCACACAATTTCATTGACAAAGAACATATGACATAATGGTATCTGATGAGGTTTCAACTTTTTATCTTAAATTTGAACATTTCAAACTTTAAAATAGAGCAAGTTTAAAAATTAAAAAAGCACATTATTGCAACAATAGCAACAACATAATAAGAAAAACCTCAACAACCTACATCTCAGTCTCTAACTTGTATTAATGGTAAACCACCATTGTGCACCATTGTGTTTGAACAAATTTCAGAGACTTCTGCACTATCTATGCCCATTTTTTCAAAATTTTCTGATGTAATATGTGTAGAGTAAGACATGACAAGACTTGTTTTCATCTTTTACCAGCCCACATGCCTCCAGCTGCTCCCAACCCCACCCATGTTCTTTGCATATAGTAACCCAAAACCATGTGTCCTATCCTATGGGCTTTGGCAACATTAAGACAGTTTGTGACCCTTAAAGTCAAGCCTACTTTTTCGACAGAGAACATGAGAAGTGCAATTCAAAATTGTCAGCAAACATCCAGCCATCCCATTCAGAATTAGGACAAAACTTAGGTGTTGTTCTGTAGATGTTGTTCACCAATTATAATATGTCATGTGGGTAATATGATGCTCGAATTTAAATTGATTTTATTTATATTATTGGATACATAATGCACGTGTTGAATTGTGTTTTTGATTAATGAAAAATATTAGTTGTTAGTTGTTAGAAGTTGAAGGATTTGAACCCATAACCCCCCACAAGGAAAATAGTAAAAACAAACCTAAAGAACTGCACCTAAATTTTATCCTTAGAAATATTGCCATGCTGCCCATTCAAGTGTCAGCAATAAGCCAATAACCTCCTACTATCCCGGGAAAATCCAACCCCATTTTCCTCCACAAATGTAAACATGCCCATGCCTGAAGGTAAAGCAAAAAGGTACCCAGCAGAACAGAATTGAAATAAATGTTTGAAACAAGGATCTAACTATAGTGTCTGTTTCAGTCAACACCACGAGCTCATTCACAACAAAAACATAAGTGGTGATGAAGATGAATAATATTTTATTGTCAACATCATTACAAAAGTACTCCAACTAATATGCAAGCTGATATTAGCTATTTTGATATAAATCTACAGAACATCAATTTTGATATTAGCAATATGAAGAAAAAGACCATACTTCAATTTCAAAAATTCGAGATGCAGCATCTCCAGCTCCATCTTGCTGAGGTATGTATCCACTGGCATTGTATTGTGAAGCAAATTCATCACGTTTTCGCTTCCCCGCTGGCATTGTGAAGAAATCCTGATGTTTCCCAAACATCAATAATGTCTAAATGTTATGTTGCCGTTATGACATCTCTTTTCATGTCAGAGTGAACTTCAAGATACAAATACTGATAAAGCATGTTACAGGGAATGGCATTTTCTCTCACTTAATAGAAAAACTCAAGGATCAGCTCACTTCAAACTTGAACACAGACCATTTTTTTAAATACCTCACCTAGTTGCTTACCTGTGTCAGAGGTTGATTAGAATTTCCTCTGTCTGGCTCATCCCTCCCTTCCACATAAGCTAAAATAATACACAGTCATTACTGCAAATCCATTTAATTTATCACAATGTTTTACATTCAAATTAGACTCACCAACATTGACATCAAGGGGAGGCCTTTGGTTCATCCAGGGAGAAGGAGGTTGCTGTACAAGATTGTGTGGACAAGGTCAGTACACACATCTAAAAGGAAGTGAGGGGCAACTAAATAAACCAGTATATCATTATCTTAGAGTTACTTTACCATGAATGGACCAGGTCTTCCACCTTTTATGTCAGCATTTCCTCCAGATTCATTTCCAGGAGTTGGGTAATCACTAGATCCAGTAGGAATGTTATACATCGAGTTATCTGCAGTTCCAGGCAAGGGGGTTTGCATAGGAGTTTGAGCAGGTGTCTGTACATTCAAAATCATATATCATCAATCCAACAATTTCAATCCATAAAAACACAACAAAGGGAGACCGTAACTTCTATATGCACTAAAACATACAGGTGGGAAAAGCATTTCGGCTGTGGGGGTTTCATACTCCTCAGTCCCTTCATAAGGCACGTTAAGATCATGAACAGGAGTAATCGGACCACCAGGTGTTGGCCTAGCTGCACCAGACCTTTCTATAGGACCATGAATGGAACCAGCTTGGATCATCTTTGATTCCCATATCTAAACAAATTATAACCGAAAAGAAAAAACAATATTTCATTTCAGTAAACAAGAGCGTTGCGATTTTTTTTTTTTTTAAAAAAAACATATATAAACAGAAAGCGCGTAAATGCTCAGATCGAAGCCCTAAATCAAAAGAAAAAAGCTAAACCAAACCGTTGAATATATGAATCCAACTATGAGCTTTCATAAACTCCATATCTCTATATATTCGTAAAAGAAAACTATCTACGAGTCAAGAAAACACGGGTAAAAGAGAAATGGAAACGGTATAAAGAGAAAAGAAGGGAAATGAAATTACAGCTTGAAGCTCTTTGAGAACTTCCTCGCCAGGACCACCGTTGTTGACGAACTCATCCCGAACCTTATTGACAACATCATCGATTACCTGGATATAGACCTGGCTGGTGGTAGAAGCCGCCATAGGGTAATTGTTCGTCAAAAACGGTGGTGAATTAACCGATTTTGGAGAAAATAAAAGGAGAGGAAGTTGAGTGAAAGGGGATGAAGAGGGGTTGATTTGTTGTGTTTAGGGTTTGGGAGGGTTTGCAGTGAAAGAAAACTAGCTAGCCTGCCTGCCTGCCTGCCTGACAAAGATGAAAGATGAAAGATGAGATGGGAAAGGGCGGACCAGAAACACAGAATAAAGGATGGAATATAAATAGGTTTTGCATCCGATTATAAGCTTTCGGAAACCACGTGTTCATATCTGCTTCACCCTTATCATCGCTACACCGAATACGCCCGCCTGCTTTAACAAAACATCAAACAACCCATAAGATTTACTTATCCACTCCCCCTCCTTCTCATTTTATAAGTTGTTTTAGCAAAATCAATTTATCCCAAATTTTACATTTTTAATGAAAAATCTAATAGTCTTTTTCACTCTTGTCTTTCTTAATTATGACAATTTTTACATTTAATAAATGATGATTCACATTTACCGATGAAGAGAGATAAATGGTGAAATAGTAAATTAGACAACATATTTTATAAAACTTAACTTAGACTACTAATTATTTTTCTTAAAGAGTGTGTCAAACATATAAAATGAAACGGGGGTAGTATCCGCCGGACAATTACAATTTATACATTTTATGGTTTATTTTTTAGTAAGGTAAAATTATAGTTTTAGTTAGGGCATGACAAATGGTTTGTTAGTTTGGTTTCGGTTTAAGAATCTGCTACAATCAAAGAAACAAGAAATGAAAGTGTGAATGGAATTCATCTTCTTCATTCAGTGAGAAACTGTATTTACAATCTGCAATATATACAAGTGAAACGATTCTAACTGAATACTAAATTAACTAAACTGAAAACTGTTATTATCTAACAACTGAAACTAACTTATGGTGACTATCTATAGTTAAGTTAAGTGGTTGAACTAACACTATCTCTAGTTAGATAAATAATACAACAGGTAATAGTCCACCTCAAGTTGGACAGTGTATGTTATGAAGTCCTAACTTGGGAAGGAATGATAGAAATGGAGTGTGGTGTAATGGTTTAGTTAACACATCTGCAAGTTGTGCTTTAGAAAGTACAGGTAGCAGGTGAATGACCCCTTTCTGAATATTTTCTCTAACCACATGGCAATCAATCTCACTATGCTTCGTGCATTCATGAAATGTTGGGTTGTGTGCAAGATAAATTATTGATTTGTTGTCATAGTATATCGAGGTATGGCCTGTGAGAGTTATTTGTTAGTCTTTCAGCAAATAGTGCAACCATTGCACTTCACAAGTAAGACTGGCCTAATGCATGATATTCTGCTTCTGAAGTGGAGCATGATATTGTGCTCTATTTCTTAGATTTCTAAGACGCTGGAGTTGATCCTATGAACACACAATAGCCTGTGATGGACTTCCTAGTATCTGTATAACCAGCCCAGACAGAGTCTATAATCTTGATAGAACTATTGGGTTGGAACTGGAGAAACAATAGGTCCTGTGCAGGGGCTCCTTTGAGATAGAGAAATACTCGGGTAGCTTCTTGGAAATGTGACTCCATTGGCTTAGCAATATGTTGGCTAAGTTGTTGCACTGGAAAAAGCAATGTCAGGTCTTGTTGTAATAAGGCAAATGACTTTTCCGATGAGGCGTTTCCCCCGTCACAGTTGAGCTTGCAGGAGGGGTCACAGACAGGGTGTAGATGCAGGCTTTGCAGTAAGTGTTCCAGTGTCTTTCAACAGCTTAAGGGTGTACTTATCCTGATTGAGGAGAATGCCTTGTGTGGATCTTGCCACATCAAGAACAAGAAAGAATCTCAAGGCGCCAATATACTTGATGCGAATTTTGTCATTGAGCAAATGCTTAACTCTAATAATCTCACTCATATTAGTGCTTGCCAAAACCAAATCATCAACATACGCCAGCAAAATAGTAATATTAGAGGAGGAAGTTTTGACAAATAGTGAGTGGTCTGCTTGGGACTGTGTGTAGCCCAAAGACAAAAGGGTGGATGTTAGTTTATGGTTCCATTAGCGACTAGCCTGCTTCAATCCAAATAAGGACTTATGTAGCTTGCAAAATTTGTTGGTCATATATGTATTTGAGGGTTTTAAACCAGTAGGAATGGTCATATACACCTCTTTAGTGAGATCCTCGTGTAAAAAACGTTCTTTACATCTAATTGTTCAAGAAACCGGTTGTTGGTAGCAGCTAGGGCTAGGAGAACCCTTACTCTTGGTAACTTGGCAATCAGACGAAATGTCTCAAAGTATTCCACACCCTTCAAGTTGAATCATTTTGCTATTAAATGTGTTTTGTGTCTCTCAAGAGTACCATCAACACAGTATTTAATTTTGTAGACCCATTTGCACCAAATTGAGACTAAAATGAATTTTTACTATAATTGCATAGACTAAAATGATATTTAAACTTTGTTGTACCTTATCCATATGGGTATAATTGTAATTGACACAATTTGAGGAATGATCTTGTAATCGCGTCTGTTTAATTAGGGCCTTCTTCGAGTAGGTTCTTTCTGAAACCAACCACAGTTCCGCGGTAAAGTATAGCCAGTTTGCGCTCGACTTCTGGAGCAGCTTGGCTTCAAATAACATCGTTCGGAATCAGAACCTATCCATATAACATCGCTTCTTCATCTTGGTGTCTCGGCACATGCGATAAGTACTGCTTTAAAATTCTCAGCTACGCATTCTGCTTCCTGTTCGGAAACGATTGCCTTCCGAAGATGTCAGGCGGTTTCTTTCGAGTTAGTATAGCGCCACATTTAAATTTGCAATTACTCTATTGCCTTTTAATTGAAAATAAAGTACTGTATCTTATGAAAAACACGTTATATTATGAAGCATGCATCTATGGTTTAAAACTTTGAGTAATTGTTACTCAATAAGCTTTCCCTCATCTGCATGTACTGTATCTATTGTCAAACAGCAAACAGAATTGTAACTCAAGTTGTTATAGCGTGATATATCACGATGTGCATCAATAGCAATCTACTTTTTTGGCCCGTTCTTTGAATTTTTTGTATTCTTAATTGCAATGTACCTTAGCTTCTGAATTAAACATTTGAATTTGATACATAGGGTACATCTGCTGATCAAGACACTCGGTTTTCGAACAAGCAAGCGAAGCTGCTTAAGTCACAGAAGTTTGCACCGGAGTTGGAGCATCTGGTTTGTTTTCTTGTCTAAGTCAGATCAATTGTTTTTTTTGTTATTTTCAACTGTTTTTGCTATTATATTAGTTACTCACATTGCCTTCCTCTCGGCTTCCCTTTGTATCAAATTCAGCTGTTCTTGTCAAATGGTTTCTAGGTGGACATAACGAAGGTGAATATGGAGGTAATGAAGCCTTGGATCACCAGAAGGGTGACTGAGCTTCTTGGGTTTGAAGATGAAGTTCTTATTAACTTCATAAACAGTCTTCTGGATGCAAAGTAATTTACTATTTTGTACTGTATTCTGTTTATATGATAATTTTGGAGATTAAATGGTGCTTGCAATATTTTGTTGAAATCTATATTACATTTATTTCCAACATCTATTTCTATTTGTTTTTTGCTAATTGTAACTTGTAACTGTGCAGTTGTTTTTCTGAAAATGAACTATCATCAATTTACATGCACTTTTTGCTGTTTTTGTTGCTTTATCACAACTTTTTGATAATGTCATACTTTAATTTTTAATCTTTTTGACCCCATTCCGTCCCTTATGACGCAGGGAGTGAATGGAAAGGAAATTCAAATACAAATTACCGGATTCATGGAAAAGAACATTGGGAAGTTCATGAAAGAGCTTTGGATGCTTCTTCTCAGTGCTCAGAGAAATTCCAGTGGGGTTCCTCAGCAATTCCTAGATGCTAAGGAAGAAGAACTCCTGAAGAAGAAGGTGCTTTTGAGTCTTGATATGCCATTCATTGGGTATGAAAATGCCTTTTTTTCCTTATTGTTGTTGGGGGTTTCTGAAAAAAGTTGCTTCCTGTGAATGGATTAGGCCGAAAACGATAGGATAACAGGTGAAATTCAGAGGAAGAAAGATAAGGAAGGCAGAGAGATCATGGAAGAGAGGCTGAAGAAACTGGTAATACTACTTGTTCTTTGCCATGGTTACATTTTATAGGGCTGAGACTTTGGCTTTAACTTCCATTTTTTTTCATGGCATTCAGTTAGCTTCTGCAATTATTTGGGTTCATGTCCTTTACCTCAAACCACTGTAGGACGGAGAATTCAATACGAAAGAGAATAATGATGCTGCCTCAGACCCAACTTTGAAGCCCAGGGATTCAGGGCACCACATTCAGGATGGGAAAGAAACTGATAAGAGGAATGGTGTTAGAGCAAGGAACAGGTTAAATGGGTCAATTCCTTCTTTCTAACCATTTTAAGTGACGACAGTTGTTCTGATTTTCAGTTTCTTAAAGTGGGTAGTAGATTTGTGTTTTGATTTTGTTAAGTAGCACATGGTTCGGCTAGGCATCATTCTAGCATAGAGGCTAGAGTCCTAACAATAACGTGCATAGCTAAGATATTACTTGTACCTCACTTTTCCCATCACATGCCCTTTTAGAGGCATAATATAAATTTGGCTAACAAGTTAACAAAAACAAACTTTTAGAATTTTCCTACGTCCTCACATGATATCCTTATAATAATGCTCATAATTTTCCTTGACAGCCATAAAATTGCCTAATATAATAACTAAGTAAAATCATTGTGAAAATGACATATTATGACGCCATTTGAATTCATTGTTATTGTTTGGTATTTGATATTGATATTTTGAACGGTGTATTAGATGTGGAATCGCCTTTGTTGAGTTTCTCAAGTGATACCATAATCACTTATTTCAAATTTTCTTTTAGCTTAAACACTATTGTTTGAATATATGAATGTACTGGGTTGACGTTTGGGTGGAAAGAATCTTGGTGAACTTGGCTCTGCACATCAATT
This sequence comes from Oxytropis ochrocephala, assembly GCA_020916435.1. Lineage (NCBI taxonomy): Eukaryota > Viridiplantae > Streptophyta > Magnoliopsida > Fabales > Fabaceae > Oxytropis > Oxytropis ochrocephala. The sequence continues at coordinate 82,740,143 of CM037094.1, read as the reverse complement.
GAGTTCTCAAGTACTAATTGGCTTTTACCCTATTATTATAGGGTTTCCAGGTCCCCAAATTTACCTGCAGTTTCCACTTCGCCTCATCGGTACCAACATATAATTTTACACTTCTGAAATTTTTTCCATGTGTTATATTGGATTGAAATGCTATATATATATTTATAAATCTGTATTATCTTTGACAGAGGCTCATCTTCGAGGTCAATGAGTAAATCATTTTCAAATTCCCAGAGTTATTCAGGGTATGCTTTTACATATGATAACCTAGTTACTTTCGACTTAATTTGTTCATGTAGCTTTTGCCTATCATTAGCATAATTTGATTGATAAATAGATGTTCAACTTGGTCTCTGTTAATGAGTACAATACTGCACATTTAATTTTTATTTGGATTTGTCATTTTGAATTAATGGGTCTATGTTATTCAGTGGTAGACACATGTCAAGCAGTATACCCAGGTCTCCAAGGGCTCGAGGACGTTCCCTTTCTTCTGAGAAGACGTCGCTCTTCACGGCGACAATCTATTTATTCTTGGAGGCATTCACCACGACATAGGAGGCTTTCTTATTCAAGGAGAAGATCCAGATCCAGCTCAGATTACAATTCTCCCTCTCCTGTACAACATAGAATGCATTCTCCATCTTATCGCCATTCACCTTCTTTTCGTCGACGCAGAACACCCGATCTCCTATTAAAAGACGCAGATCACCCTCTCTGGTGCGGCAACACAGATCACCCTCTCCAGTGCGGCGACGCAGAACACCCTCTCTAGTGCGGCGACGCAGATCACCCTCTCCAATGCGGTGACGCAGATCGCCCTCTCCTATTAGACCCATGCGACAAAGATCTCCTGTTATGAGGCGTGGGTCACCTTCACCAATGCGCCGAATATCACCAACGCATGGACGTAGATCAAGCTCTCCCATGATGCAAAGGTGTGATAGTAGAGCTCCACAACACATGTCTCCATCTCCTTTGCAGAATAGGTCACCTGTGTTTGACAAGAAAAGATTTACAAGTAAGTCCCCTCGAAGGCCGCCTTCCCGAGATGAATGGAATTCTCAGTCTCCTATACAACATGTATCTCGATCTTCAGTTAAGAGAAGTTCACCAAGACACCAAAGTCCTGTGGAGTCTTCTATGGAAAGAGTCAGGTATAGACTTGAGGCAATGCTTTATGAAATTTGTTTGTCTTGTCTTGAGTGTGCATCATTTTAATGTGATAAAAGTAAAGCTTTTAAAAGGAACTATTTCAAATATTTCATTTATTTGAGTTTGAAGTAGGTTTAGAGTTTAAAATCTTAAATATTATAAATTCGTATAAAAAATCAGAATTATTATAATGGTTCTACTCCCTGCCCTGTGTGAAACTATAAAATTTTATAGAATGATATTTTTAACAAGGTTTGTTCTTTCAAGGAAATTTATGAAATATGTGGGGATACCCATGTTGCAGAGCGCAAAAAAGATTGTCACCAGAGACGGATCAACCCTCTAGCCCTTTGTGGTTTGTACAAAGAGATAAAAATGGGACAGTTTTACGTTATAAATCACAAGATTCAATGTCCACACCAGAGAAGTCTCCAATTCAATCAGTATCTTCCCAAGCAAGAAGTAGGACCGGCAGTAAAAATAAGAAGTACTTTTTTCCTTGACTTCTCAAGTGAAGGAGCAGAAGAAACATACAATTCTAGGTTTGAATGTGAATTGGATAACTTTTAGTTACCTTTTTTTAAAAAAAATGGAAGGAATGTAAATAACTATCATAGATTTGTTCATTGTTCTGCTTGCTTCTCTATATCATTTTTTTCTATCTCTTTTGTAGAGAGAGCAGAGATCCTAAATCAAATTCATCTCGAAAGAAATCTCGAAACTCCCCAGTTAGTAAGCAAAGGGGTTCACCTGGAAAATTTCATCATGAGGTTTTGTCCTGAAAAGGTAGCTGGTCGCGTGGCTTCTGAATATAATCATCATGATAACAATGATTGGAGTAATAAAGGCCCGAAGATAAAATGGTAATATGATTGATACACCGCACTAGCTCTTAGGGCTGGACATCGGTCGGGCCTGGTCGGATTCGGGCCCAAACTGGCCCATCCGAGTCAATCCATGATTAGATTTGAGGCCCAAATCCGACCATTACAAAATTCGGTTTTTGGCGGATACGGTTTAGCTGATTGGGCGGTTTGTCGGATGGATAGTTGCAGGTTGGGCCTTAACTGGCCCAATAGTTTATTTGAAACTTTTTTTTCTAGTCCATATTTTTTTCTAGTATTTTTTGCTGTTTTAACTAGCACTTCTACCAAATGCATGGTTCTTTACAACACATCTCATATGTGAACTAGTACTTTTACCAAATGAACTAACAGACTAATTCCAAACTTACAACTTCAATTCAAATGCAATCTCATGATCAGTTTTGACAACACCAGTTAATTAATCAATTCAATCAAAAACATTATAAAAAATCCTTCCTCTGAGCACCTCAAAACACAATTAGAGCACTTTACTCCCAACTCTCCACCCTTACTTATATTAATTCTTGAAAACCCAAAAGTTATGAAATCAAACAACTCATTTTAGTGGTACCTTCATTTTTGTATTTATATACTCTACAGACTACAAGCAGCAATATCACCTTGGCTGCAAACCCTTTATCTTCCACCAGATTTGTCATGCCAGATCACAATTTGCACTGCATTTCTAGGCAGAGAATGCCTAAGTTGACGAGATGTCACAGAACTTGTGGGTGCCATGTTGGCTAATATTGCTGATATTTTGGAATTAAGTATGAACTTCGGGTACCACATTCTTCTTTAAAAACATGATTTGCTAGGCAATCTCAAGTCAATGAAAATTAATCAAGAGCTTATTCTAACTCCAATTTAACTAAATATACAAATAATTAGATAGAATTTTTTTCTGCTTGTATCTAATGGCTTTTTGTTTTCGTACCCCCCTCCTTCCCTACCACACCCCCATAATATCCCAAATGGACAAAAATACCCCTGAAAATTTACAAAAATCACATTTCACATTTCACATTTCACATTTCATAATTTCGGAAAAGTAAGTAAATTCGAATGGGTTTTTCGGAATTACTAGGTAATTCCGAAAAGAATTTCGGAAATACCTCAGAAGTGAGGTAATTAGGTTCAGAATATGAACCTAATTACCTCACTTACGAGGTATTCGAAAATTTTTCTAATTACCTAGTAATCGAAAAACTAATTTTTTTTTTTTTCAATTTTTAATATTTTCTAATTACATTTATTTTTTTAACGAGTGGCGAGTAGAGCGATCGACAACAACGTAGAAGAAGCAGAGTCTTCTTGAGCAAAGACCGCGGTGCGGCGGCGAGCACGTGATGATGCGGGAGGGTAGTAGTAGCGATACTCCTTCTCCAGACACTTTACAGAGGCTCAGAGCTGCTGGGCATGCTTCTGAGCGTCAGAGGCGCGAGAGAGCCCGTGCCAGAGTGGTAGAGATGGTTGAGCACGAGCCTCGGCCTCGGCCGGTATGAGCGGCGGATAGAAGACCACCACGATTATGAGTACCATATGCGGCACCCAGGAGCACCCGAGAGATGTATCATGCGGTTGGGAGGCTTTGGAGGAGGTTCGGGAGGAGGTTGAGGAGGAGGAGGTTCGGGGGAGGAGGTTGAGGAGGAGGAGGTTCAGGAGGAGGTTGAGGATGAGGAGGTTCAGGAGGAGGTTGAGGAGGAGGAGGTTCACTTTGCCTTGGTGTGAGAGCACACACCACTTATGTTGCGGAGAGGTTTGGTTGCTTTGGGGCGATGACACTATTCCCACATGCCGACAGTGCGTTGGCGATTCGCGCCGGCACAGAGGATCCTCTTCCACCCATTTCGGGTAATGCTCCTCTGCGCGACGAGATCATCTGAGGGTTCTTTGATGTATCGAGTCGAGCGCGAACATTTTGGCGGGCTAGTAGAGTGGCGGGCTACCACGGCGAGTGCGATCTGATTACTTCTTCCCAGTACGATCGAGTAACAGAGTGCGTCTTACTCGGTGCGAGCCACGAGCGAGCGAGCCACGGCGAGAGCGGCTCGGGATCCACCATATCATCGAGAGCGCTGTTGTCCCAGAGAGACATATGAGAGAGGTGCAGAGAGCAAACCAGATTGACCTAGGATGCCTTAGATGTCGCCTGCTCACCCACTTCACGTGCTTATTTTGATCATTTGTTAAACATTTTGGACCCCAGTAGTTGTATTTGTACATTATATTTTTTTATGTTGCTCATTTTATATATTTTGACATATTGCTTTATTTAAATCATAAACCGATTCAGATCATATTTCCAAAATAAAGCGCGTTTAAATATTAATTTAATATACAAAAAAAAAAAAATACAATTTTAGAATTACCATTTTAGAGGTAATTAGAAATTTTACAAATTATGAACCTAATTACCTCTAAAAATGGTAATTAGAAAATTTAATTGCACTAGGAATTACCTTATTTTGAGGTAATTAGAAAATTTTAATTTTTTTTTAAAACACACAGGGTATTATTGGCATTTTTGGAAAAATGGGGGTGGGGGTGTGATAGGGAAGGAGGGGGGTACGAAAACAAAAACCCGTATCTAATATTCGTTGAGCTAGTCACTTTATCTTAGCACTTTTACCCACTTTTAGTTTTGTGTGACACAAATAAAAATGTTATTAATATTTTTTAAGAATATTAGTTGTTGAACTTTCTATCTATATGTTTTTAACAATTTCTATTAAATCTATTTATCTCCTCTATTCGCATGACTACGATGCTAGCTGCACGAATGGATGGAAATGCAGTGCAAAGAAAGATATCTAGCGGGGAATGGGGATATGAAAAAGAGGGAGGAACAATAAATAAATACATCATTGTCCGTGGTGTATGAACGAACGTTTGGTGTTGGTTGGATATTTCATTTCAACACTGGATAAACTCTGATTACGTGGCTACATCCAATTCGTTAGCTTCAGCTTCCCTCTTCCCATTCAGATAATAATCCATCCATCCCCACAACGCAACACAAATCCAAATTAATCAATCTTTCAATCAAAGACAAATGTATAGTGTGTGTTCAGGAGCTAAGTTATCAACAGACAGACACACACACACACACAAACCAAAAGACATGTTCTCAAGTTGAAGAACATCACCTACTAGGAAATCTCCACACTATGGTTCCTACTACACTTTCATCCAATTCTTCTCTAATACCCACCACACCTCACTCGAGGTTTAATCCAAACCTCAAAATCTATGCTGCTAAGAAGTCTGGGACTGGATCATTTGGGTTGGGAAAACCCAGAGATGATTCTTCTTCTTCTTCTTCTAATTCTAATCCATTTCGTTTCAATTTTGGAAAGATACCTGATGTGACGTCGTTGATCCCAGTTGTGAATGATTCTTCTTCGCCGGTTTTCAAGTTTGGAAGCCCAAGACGAAAGGATCCTTCAACTGTGTTTGTTGCTGGTGCTACTGGACAAGCTGGTATTCGCATTGCACAAACGTTGCTTAGAGAAGGGTTTAGTGTACGTGCTGGTGTACCTGAACTTGCTTCTGCTCAGGAATTGGCTCGTCTTGCTGCTCAATATAAGGTTAGTAAGTCTCTTACTCAATCATCAATGTACTTTGTAATTAAATACTCATCAAATAAATGCTCTATAATTGCATCAAATAGCAGCAATGCTACTGAGATTTGGGTTTTATATGCATCATCACTCATGATTGGGTTAAATCCATTGGATGATGATATTTTTGGGCTACTAAAGTAATGCATGGTGAAAGCAGATTATATCAAAGGAAGAGGCAAAGCGTTTGAACGCAGTGGAGTCAAGCTTTGACAATGCTGATTCAATAGCCAAAGCAATAGGCAATGCAAGCAAAGTGGTTGTCACCATTGGTCCCACGGAGAACGGTCCGGCCGCTGAGGTCTCCACGTTGGACGCCTTGCAAGTAGTTCAGGCTGCTCAGCTAGCAGGCGTAGGCCACGTGGCAGTCATCTTTGACGAGAACAATTCCGGCACCACCTCAACCTACAATGTACTGGATGGCATCTCCTCCTTTTTCAACAATCTCTTCTCCCGCTCTCAACCGTTAACCATCCAAGAGTTTCTGCAGAACGTCATTGAAACAGATGTCAAATATACTTTCATCAAGACATCTTTGACCGATGATTTCAGCCCTGAGAGTTCCTATAATGTGGTCGTCTTAGGCGAAGAAAATGCCGGTTCCAACGACTATAAAGTAATGTAATGTAATGTATGCGATAATATCTTAATGAATTTGTCCTTTTTTAATTACATTCTTGTTGCCATATTTTGAGGTTTGAGAAAATGATGTCTTGTTATAGGTAACAAAGTCTAAGATAGCATCGTTAGTGGCTGATGTCTTCTCCAACACACAGGTCGCAGAAAACAAGGTATCACTTTTACATTAGCAGCATACCACTATACTATGTTTATATCTTAGTAACATTATTAGCATCCTCACATAGTGTTTGTTTTGGTAGAACTTTTTCTGGTTTTATTAGTTTTGTATAAAACTATCTTGTTTTGAATTTAACTTTTGTTTTTAAATAATCATAGAGTAATTATATGATAAAAATGAAAAATGATAAATATTTGCTCGTCAAATGACCCTAAATATTTGAAAAAATTGACCAATAGGTTGTGCAAGTGTGGTCAGACCCGAATGCTCCCTTGAGGCGTGTAGACGAGCTTTTCAGGTAAATAAGCTATTTACAGTTAGTTGTTTCTGTTTCTCATCAATAGCAGTTGGATGGTTCTGGTGTTGTTTCTTTGTTGAAGAGGATTGTTATGTGATTTTATATAAGTTTCTTTGCAGCACTATTCCGGAGGATGGAAGAAGGAAAGCCTATGCTGAAAGGTTGGAGAAAATCAAAGCAGAGGAAGAGGCAAGAGTGGCTGCTGAAAAGGCACGTGAAGCTGCTGCAACAGCAAAGAAGTTAGAAGAAGAGGTGAAGAAGCTTTCGCAGCAAGAAGCCGAGGCTGCTAGTCTTGCTAAAGATGCTCAAGAGAAGGCAGTGGAAGGCCTCTTTTCCAAGGCGAAAGATTTCGGTACAGGACTTTCGTGGCAAAAGTTGAGTTCACAGATTGCTACATCTATCCAAAAACCTGATGAGGATGAGAAACCTCAAGAGAAGGCAGAGGCAGCAGCTGGAAATTCAGCAGAAGGCCTATTGAACAAGGCAAAAGATTTCGGTTCAGGGCTTTCGTGGCAAAAGTTGAGCTCACAGATTGCTGAATCTATCCAAAAACCTGATGAAGATGTGAAACCAAAGGTGCAGCTAGCCACTGTGAGGGGACAGGCGAAGGCTCGAAGTCTCGCTCCTAAAAAAGCAGTGGTTAAACAAGCAACTCCAAGAAGCATTGATAGTAAAGTAAAGGAGGAAAAAAGAAAGCAAGAAGAGAAACCAAAAGAAGTTAGGAAGGTATTTGGTGGCCTGTTCAAGCAAGAGACTATCTATATTGATGATGACTAGTAGAAGTGGAAAACTGTATTGTTTGAGTCTTTGTTAACGTTGATAATTTGGTTGGACTTTTATGGTTTTGTAAAGTTGTATGTTATAAAGCATTATGATATTAATGTAGTTGTACTGGTTCATAACCATGTAATCAGAGGGAGAAAAAATGATTTCTCACTGAAAATTGAATTTGCAAAATCAAGCTCCTTAAAATATGTAATTGGTGGTTGGCCTGGCTCAGCTTTACTACAATATACCAGTTGCAAAAGCATATGTTGCTGTTCGTTAAGTCCAACAGAATCCATTTTTGTCTAATATAAAAATGGATTATACAAATAAATATAAAAGTGAAGTAAATTAAAACTGCTTATTAATTGTATCATAATAATATCATATAGTATAATTGACATGGCGACTGAGCTAACTTCAAAGTACTTGTATATATGTTTTATGACCCTACACTTTAGATTTAACGTAAGTATAAATTATAAATAGATCGATGCATTTATATTTATTTATTTTAACGATCTCTTCTCTATTATTGAATTCAGTTTTGATTAAATAAAAAATAGGAATCTCACGTGTATGATACAGGCAAGTAAATTAATCACCCCTTGTTCTTGCCGAAGCTACGTAGTTGTTATAGAGAGCAATTGGCAAGTTCACTTGGTTCTAATCGAAAACAGAATATTATGCACAATAGATATACTCAATCTGTGGTTTACATCATATGATATTACTGCATCATATTCATATGATTAAAGTGAGTAATTAAATATCTAATTAGATTCATACTCCCTCCGTTACAGAATATAAGCAAAAACTAGTCAATAAAAGTTGATGTATCTGGTTCAAATAATTGTGTACAGTGCATTGATTGAAGTAGTCATGATCAAAAGAATTTTCTGATACCCGTTGCTGCTGCTGGTTGTGGTTCAGGCCCTAGTCTTAGTTCAAGATCTAATTCCAACGATGAACCATGCCCCCCTTCTTCTATACCATGAATTTGAGTCATTATTTGACCTTGTGGCGTTGCTGTTTCACTAATAGTAATAGGTGATTCAGCAAAAAGTGGAAGTTGAAGCCTCATCTGAATTTCATCTCTAGATGGCTCTTGTTGAGACGCATTCAAATTCAAGTTTGGTTTGTTTGGCTCTTCACCACCAGACTTATCACCTTCCAAAGTTGGGTTTAAAAATTGTTGCTTGAGCTTAGCTTTGTCTTTTCTATGGATATTCATATGCCCCCCTAAAGCTTGTGCATTAGAGAAACCCCTCTTACAAAAGTTGCACTCATAAGACTTTTGATTTGTTTGACTTGCACCACCTTGATCATGATCATCAGACTCCATGCATATAGATGATGAAAATAATAATTTAGATAAACAAGACTAATTAGAATTAATATAACAAGAGATAGTCAACAAGAAGGAGATGAGATGAGATGGTGTGGTTTTATATAGATACAAAGGCCTGCTTTTCATTCTAACATTATTTATTCTAAACAAATGGCATGCAACTTCCTAGCTGGATATATATGTTAATTTGTAGCTTTTAGTTGTAACATAGGACAAAATAGATTAAGAATTGATAAACTGAGTCATGGTTTGGGAACAAAAGTTGTCTTTTTGTATCTTGTTTGTTTGCATTTAGCTTCAAATGTTGTCACATAGACACTCTATGTTATTATCAGACAACTTTAATAACAATTTAATTTCTTGTAATTATATTATATTTATATAATATACTAACTAACCTCCCCCACAGAATTTGTCTCTTCGCGGAAGTTAAAAAAGAAATCACTTTAGAGGTAGAATAAGAAATCTCTACTATTATATAAAAAACCAACTTGGTTTTTTATATAATCAATGATTTATTATATGCTAATCCCTGTATTAGCTTGCTTACTAATTTGTTTCTATCTTGTTTAAACTTACTTATTAGATTATTAACTTTTTTATTTGTTAAAGTTGGATTAGAAACATGTTTAAGTGTCAAGGAATTTGGTTTGTTTAGCAAATCTTGGGTTCGATTCTTGTGAATAGAAAAAGTATACGTTAGAATATTCTTAGAATTTGAGTTTAACCTAACTTAACCCTATAAATACAGCTTACAGAGTGAGAAAAATCTCTCATTTATAAACTCATTTTCATGTCATATCACATTAGATGTGAGACTTTTAACGCCCCTCACGCCTAGGATTGGACAACTGAAACATGGCTCGAGTGACCCGATAGCGGGTGACCCAATGGATCTTGGACTGATTTTGATACCATATTAGAATTTAGGTTGAGCTTAACTCAAACCTACAAAATTGACTTGTAGAGCGAGAGATGCATCCCACTTTAAACTCTTTTTTAGGTCAAGAAGCAATCGGCTTTTATCCGAGGAAGGCATCTGGATGATGAGGTGGTGGTGGTGAATGAGGTGATTTGACTATGCAAATAAAGTTGGGGAGATTGTTTGATTTTTAAAGTGGACTTCAAGAAAGTTTATGATTTAGTGGATTGGGAGGTTTGGGTTTTGTCTAAAGTGGAGAGACTTGATATGTGCTTGTGTCTTTACTGGTAGTCTATTTGTCCCAGTGAATCGTTCACTAACACAAGAGATTAACATATCTAGCGGCCTTAAACAAGGGGACCCGCTTGCTCCCTTTCTATTCATCCTGGTGGCGGAGGGCCTCAGAAGTCTTGTTTGATCAACGGTTGAAAGGAACAAATTTAATGGCTTCAGGATGGGTGTCTCCTCTATGGAGATATCTCATCTTCAGTGCTGATGATATTCTCTTGATTGGGGAGGATCCAATTGCCAACCTTTGGATGCTTAAGTCGATGCTGAGGAGTTTTGAATTGGTTTCTGGTCGAAGTAAATTTTTGGAAGAATTGTATTATGGGGATAAATGTTCTGACCTCCTTTTTGGACATGGTAGCGGGTTGTCTACAGTGTTGGATTGGAGCCTTACCTTTTAAGTACCTTTCAGATAGTGTGGTCAAAATGGTTGGGGACCAGCCATCAACCCGTTTTTGGCACGACGTAAGGGTCGGGGATGCACCCCTTAGGTGGTTTTCCCGGGGTTGTACTCAACTTCTACTCAAAAAGACTGTAGTATTCCGGAGGTTAAGGGTTTGGGGGAGGTGGGGGAGAAGTGGAGCCTTTCTTGGAGGTGACGTTTGTCTGTATAGGAAGATAGGCTTCTGGGGGACTTGTAGGGGTTAATCTCCTCAGTGGTATTTTCCTTTGCTGAGAATCTATGAATCTGGGAGGCTGAGAATGATGGAGTCTATTACGTTAAATCGGCATATATTTTGCTTCTCCACGGTCCCCCTTTGGCTGCACCTAGGCTAACTTTGGAGGCTTTCACATTAGATAAACAGTGGAAGAGTCTGACGCCTCCTAAAGTTGTTGCATTCGCTTGGCGCCTCCTCTGAATAGGCTCCCAACTCGGGCTAGCCTATTTCGGCAACAAGTTACTCTTGATGTAGGTGCCACAGGGTGTGTTCTCTGTGGGGAGTAGTCAAAATCGGAGTTGCATTTGTTAATTAGGTGTGGGCTTGTCAAAAGATTGGGGTATCTTGTTTTTAAGTGGATAGACTTGGTAGTTGTGCTTCCGAGTGACCTCCCTACCCTATTCTCCATCCTCTACTCGGGGTTAGTCTGAGAAAAGGTAGAAGGGGACTTGTAATGATTTGACTGTGCTCGGGGAAAGTAGGAATGATGTGATTTTCTCTAATAAGTCTTTTGACCTCGTTTAGACCTTATTTTCGGTTAAGATGTATTCATGGAATTGATTTTTGATTAAGACTAAGTCGAGTCATTGATTATTATATGAGTGGTGTGTGAAGCCGTTAGAATGTATTTTGAGGGGGTAATAGCAATTGTTGTGGAATTATTTTATCCTCGATGGGGTGACTGAAGGAGCGTTTGGCTGAAGGGTTTTTTGTGCTCTTTTTTTTTCGGCTTCCTGTTTTGGCCACACACACATGCACGCACAGGCATCTCTCATTATACAAACTGGTTTTGTTGGGTTGAGCTAGGTCCAACCTAAATTCTACTAACGTATCAGAGTCAAACCGGTTTTGTAAGGTTGAGTTAGGCCCAACCCAAATTCTAAGATGGTATCATAGTCTATCTAAGATCAGGGCAACTCGTGATGAGGCCACTCGGATCACACTCCAATTATTCAGTCTTGGGCGTGAGGAGGGTCGAGATTCCCACATCAGATGTGAGATGTGATATGGTCCGGAAAAAATTAGAAGTGGGAGACATCCCTCACTCTACAAATTAATTTTGTAATATTGAGTTAGGTCCAACAAAACCATCGGGAATCCAATCCAAACAAAATAAAATGGGAGTGTCGATCGTTTGAAAACTAACTTTTACCTACTTAAGATTGTTATGTATGACTATGGATTAAAAACTAATGCGGTCTATATCTGTGCTAATTTCTACTTAACAAAGGTAAAGAAAGTTAAGACAAATAAAAAAGACAGATGTTTTGTGAGAGAAAATTATTTATGCTGAGCTGTCGGGGAAAAGCTAAAATAATATTTTTATGGTCAGATTGGTTTCTCTCATTCTCAAGATGAAAAGGTCATCTACGCAATCACGCCATTGTTTACATGACCGTTTGATTTATAAAATAGTCACTACTTTGAATATTTTATTTTGCCGTGTCCAATACTTAAAACTAATAATTATCGGCTGCATGCATGCATATATTTGAACCAACTTAATTAAAACTGTATAAACAAAATCAGAGAGCATTATTCTTAATTATTGAACTCTCTGAACTATACATATAATATAACTTGATCATTCTTTGACTTAATCAGTACTTTTCTTCATCATTCATATTGAAAATTTTATATCATCTAGATGTATATAAAATGAATCTTAATTAAAACTAATAATTTTATAAAGGTGTTAACGTTGCAAGTTGACAACTTCGACTTCGTACGGAATATTGTGTCAAACATAGTCTACAATGTTCCGTGTTTAGCCGTCCTTAACAACGTTGAATTTGAAGCTGACCTAGTACTAGTAGTGGGTGTTTTTTTGGTAGACAAAGAAAACAACAAAAAAAGGGCAAAACCGACTAACTACAATCTAAAGTACTCGATACCACTTGCATCACGCGCAAGGGTACTTTCAAGCTCAGCAACAAGCGAAGGGTCTTCAATGGTTGACCAAGGAGATGCAATCTGAACTCCAAGCATTGCTAGCAGATCTGTCGCGGCATTTCCTTTCTCTCTAGGTATGAAGCAACTTCATTGTCCACTAATCCAAAAGTACCCTTGCGAAGTAACTCCAGCGAAGCCAATAATCCAAAAGGAAACAAGAAATAATATTAGGAATTTAGGATAAACCAAGTTTCCTATTGATTATTATAATACCTTGAAATAATTAATAATTCACAATTCGGTTTTATATATGGTAAACCTAAAATCACAAAACGGTATATTATACTATTGTTGAAAATTCAAGTGTGAGTAGTGTCCTGCATCAGTTATGAATGAGCTATATGAAAGATATATAAGAGAATAGATCTATATATCTAACACCTTAAGGTTTTAAGTAGAGATGTGACGTTCAAGTCTCTTAGTAGTCCAGTTGCCAACTCATTCTTGCTCCCGATTCTCACCCAGACTCCCCAACAATTAGAGCATATTCTAGATTCATTGAGTCATCCCCCATATTACTATTAGTCATGCACCAAGCTCAATTGTGGAAGGCGTGATTGAGTGTATTAAAAAAAAAGTCAAGTACTCACTCACATTAACTTATAAAATATAAAGCCCCTAATGAGTTTATAATAAGACATCTCTCACTTTATAAAACGTTTTCTAAGAATGAGTTAAAATTATATAAAGTGTTAAAAAGACACGGAGGGTCTGTAACTAGCTAGTTGGTAGAGGAACTCATCTCAGTCTCACACAACAAGGTGGCCATGAATGTCTTCCACGTGGAAACCACTAAAGCAAGCATTAAGCTAGTTGGACATACTAATGTGTCATAGAAATTAATTGACACAGTTGCAAATTAAGAAGAAACTGATTGGCACTTATGGTGTGTTTGGATGAGAGAAGAAAATTGGAGGAAAGAAAGATAAAGGAATGAAAGTGAATAGAAAATGAGTTGAAAATGAGATGAATTTTGGGTTGTTTGCTAAAAGTGAAAGTGAATAGAAAGTGATAGGAAAGAAAAGAGTTCATTTATTAAATGACAATAATATCCATAAAAGTCATTTTATAATTTTGTTTAATAGATATAATTTAAATTTCACGAATAAATATGCTCCCCGTACAGCTAAAAAATACCGATGGAAGAAGGGATTTTTTTTACGCTATAGATTATCAATTAAATTGAGATGTAATATTAATATTATTTTAATATTTAACAATAGCAACCCAAAAGTGTGAAACATAAAGCAAGGGTATCAATTAACTAAAACAGGAGCTTTTCTCCGGCTTTCTTCTCAAATCCAGCGGAAACACTTTTCTTGCTAGAACCAAACAGGGGAGGCACACAAATCAAGAAACTTTCCATTGTGTGGGCTTTCTTTCCTCCCAGATTCAGCGGTTCCAAACAAACCCTTAGAACCAGTTAAGTCACAGCTAAGCTACGTACGTTTGATAGGATGCAGTACCTAGGTAGCAAGCATCTAGAAGAAGTTTCCAGGTGTATGCAGCGGTTCAATTCAGTTAGTTAAATGCTGAGCTGTTAATCCTATGTGGCAGTCGGTTAGGCAATTGCAACTCCACATATATAGCTAGTCAACGTCTAAAATCAGATCAAGAAATAGAAATGAGAAATTCTGTTCACTCGATCATCTTCAACCTCTCTGTCTCTGAACTCTTTCATCATATTGGTAATTAAACATAATTGCCATAGAAACTGTATGTTAAATAAAATTAAATTTCTTGTTTTGGTCTCTTTATCTTTTTTAGCGCTTAATTTCGTTTTGGTCTTTTTATCTTTTTATTTTTTCGTTTTGGTCCTCATCTTTCATTTTTGTGTCAATTTGGTCTTTTTGTAATTTTCCATCCATGACTTTAACGAACGCCACGCATTTGGCGGTTAAGCTGGCGGCGTGGCGTCAAATGTCCAATCGGCGTGTCATCATTAAATGACATGGCCGATGGGGACCAATTTGAAACTAATAAAAAACATAAGGGACCAAATTGAACAAAACACAAAACATAATAAATCACTCTCCATCTTCTTCCTCCATCTCCATCTTCTTATTCTCTCTGCGAGCCACCACTATCTCCGTGAGCCACCATCACTACCACCACAAATCAACCATTTTTAACTCTTATTTCATGAGACAAAATCATCTCTTCAAAACCCAAAATCCCAATTTGTCAAATCCTAAATTTGGTTTCAAATCCCCAAATCAATGTTGTTGTGTTCACACCATATCCTTGACTGTACAAATTTCCATACCCACATGCTCCACCTGAACACAAACCAAACATAAACGTGTTACAAGGCAACAATAATTATTGCTCTTTGTGTTTAATTAGGTACATTATAAGGGGAGTGAGAAGAATAAAGAAAAGAAAATGAGTTTACGTATTTACAGACCCATGGTCTTTGGTTTTTGGGTTTAAAACCAAATTTAATTGGGGATTTGAAACATAATTTAGGGATTCGAGAAATTGGGGATTTTGGGTTTTGAAGAGATGGATTTGTCTCATGAAATAAGAGTTAAAGAATGATTGATTTGTGGTGGTGGTGGTGGCTCGCCGGAGAAGAAGAAGAAGAAGAAGATGAAGATGGGGGAAGAAGATGGAGAGTGATTGATTATGTTTTGTGTGTTGTTCAATTTGGTCCCTTATATTTTTTATTAGTTTCAAATTGGTCCCCCATTGGCCATGTCATTTAATGATGACACGTCAGATTGGACATTTGGGACGCCACGTCAGCAGTTAACTGCCAGCGTGACGTCCGTTAAAGTCATGGATGAAAAATTACAAAAAAGGACCAAATTGACACAAAAATGAAAGATGAGGGACCAAAACGAGAAAATAAAAATATAAAGGACCAAAACGAAATTAAGGCCAAAGATAAAGGACCAAAACAGTAATTTAGCCTAAAATAAGGCAAGGAAAAATTATCACAGGCCTCCTAATGGGGTTAATTGTTTCCGCTTCATATATGCATGCATGGTTTATGGCCACTTTTGACTTTTCCTCCACGTGGTTTATAAGTATTAGTATTAAAAATGTATAAAAGAGTGATGTATTCACGTAGGGTCCATTTAAAAATTCATGGCAATCCTCTATTGTGGATGCTCTAATATAAGTTTGTCCTACATCTGCATAGTTAATATTTAAAATTGGTCTTTAAAATTGCAAATATTAATCGAGTTCAAACTCCTTTTCATCCTTTGGCAAATGCACCAGTGATATAAAAACTTAGTTTTAAATTCATCTCTTATATTACGAACTTAATGTGTTAGGTGCAAGCTTACTTTTTTTTTTGTCCAAATGCAAGCTTACTTGAATCAAAGGTCAAGGTACCTCCTAAGAAAAACTAGAGAAATTCATCGTTTGTTTCAATTTGGTCTCGTACGTTTTCTTTTAGTTTCAATTTGGACTTCTATGTCTTTTTTTAGTTTCAATTCCACCCCCACTATCTCATCTTCCTCCCCCTCATCTTTGTTCATCTTCACTGCCACTCTCCCCTACACAACCACTAGGGGTGGGAATGGCTGTGCAGTAGAGGTATGTTTGGTCGGGGCAGCTGGCTGCTGCTACTATGATAAGCGATTTTGAGTCGATTTGGCATTTTCAAAAATCTGACAAGGCGTGAAAGTCTGTTTAACTTTAAAAGCATTCACTAAAATTTTTGAGAAAAATGACAATCTTTGAATGATGTAGACTTTTTTTGGTATAAAGTGGTGTAGACTTTGTAAATAGACAATAAGCTACTAGATCAATGAGATTAAGATCTAACAAAATCTTTTAGAGACTTATCTTTATGGGACATTTTATTTAAATTTTATTTTATAATAATACATTTAAATATGTCAAAAATTGATATATATATATATATATATATATATACACACACACAAACATTTTTAGTTACGCAAAATTGATATATACCTTCTATTTTTTTATTCAGTATGTTATTGGTGCTGTGATTTTATAGAACTTTCTTAGATGACTAATCTACGAGAATCTGGTAATGCAATCACCAGAATCGGCTTTGTCGGTGATGCAGTTCTCTCCTTCCAACAAAGTTTTTGGCACACCCAAAATTCGAACTCGAGACCTTGACGTGGGATCCAAATCCAGTTACCACTTGGACCAACCCTTGATAATTCCAGTTTGAGTTAGAAATGATAAAATCATTTTTGGGTTAACAAATTAATTAATTATTAATTAATAAAGTATATCAAAATTAATTTTTCTACGAAAAACCAAAAACACCCTTAGACAAGACAGAAGGCATGGTAACCCTCAAAGCTGAAGTTGTTGAAATCAAATTCTCTGTTGTCTCTGATTAGAGTAAAATGCAGCAGAGTTGTCTCTGTGCTATCCCATATCCAACTTGTACACTTCCATTGCTGTCAAGGGGCGCTAGTTCTCCTACAACTACCTCACTCAACCTTAGAATATTATCACAGTCCAGTCGCAGCACGAGACCGATAACCATGTTGCATTCTAACACCCCAACACATCATAGTCATAGTCATAGCCATAGCCATAGCCATAGGTGGTCTCTTCACGGCATGACAGCTCTCGTCACCGGTGGAACTCGCGGAATAGGGCACGCCATTGTGGAGGAATTAATAGGGTTTGGTGCCAGAGTTCATACCTGTTCCAGAAATCAAGATGATCTCAGTAATTGCCTCAAGCAATGGAATGATTCAGGTTTTCAGGTTACTGGCTCTATTTGTGATGTGTCTTTTCCACACCAAAGGGAAACGCTTATGGAGACTGTTTCCTCTATCTTCAATGGGAAACTCAACATCCTTGTAACCTCCTTTTCTCTCTCTATCTTTATTCTTTCATGTGTGTTTAAACTTTGATTTCATAATTATAATCTATGAAGCACATACACTGACACTGATTTTAATCTTAAAAATACAAGTAATTGAAGTGTCGGTGCTACAAAGATTGTAACTCTTTTGTGTGTTTATGTGTCTGTGTGTGTTGTAATTTGTAAAACCTTATTAATTTGATGTGTAGATAAACAATGTAGGGACAAACATTCGGAAACCAATGATAGATTTCACAGCACAAGAGTTTTCCACTCTCATTGATACCAATTTAGGATCCACCTTTCATATATGCCAGCTTGCATATCCACTTCTCAAAGCATCAGGAGTGGGTAGTGTTGTATTTACCTCTTCTGTTTCTGGTTTTGTCTCACTCAAGTCAATGTCTGTTCAAGGAGCAACAAAAGGTAATTTTTCCCTATTCACTAAGGTAATGATTGTTGTTGAGTTTATCAGTTTGTGAAGATTTGTTTGTTACATGGTTTGTAGGAGCAATTAATCAACTTATAAAAAATCTAGCTTGTGAGTGGGCTAAAGACAACATTAGGAGTAATGCTGTTGCACCTTGGTACATCAGAACTTCAATGGTAGAGCAAGTAAGTTTCTTCATCTTTATCCTGTGACCATAAATTAGAATCAGCTTCCCTTGATACTGATTAGTGACACACTGACATGGTTTATTAGCAGCCAGTAACCTTTCCCTCTCTGCATTAGATTTAGAACACTGCAACTGAGTTTGTTGAATTGCATTTCAAAATTTAGTCAAACAGGAACTTGCATAGTGCTTTGAAACACTAGTTCAATGCAGCAATCAGATATCAAATATTATATTATATTATATGATCATCTCCCCCTCCCTTTAGGTGCTGAGCAACAAAGACTATCTCGAAGAGGTGTACTCTCGAACTCCTCTTAGGCGCCTAGGAGATCCAGAAGAGGTGTCTTCTCTTGTTGCCTTTCTTTGCTTACCAGCATCGTCGTACATCACCGGCCAGATTATATGTGTTGATGGAGGAATGTCTGTGAATGGTTTCTATCCGACACAGATGTAAGAATTGCAGCCTACGAATTTTCTTCTGTACTTGCCACTCCTGTGGAGAGTTGGCCATGGTCAAGTTATCAGCTGGAATCTTTGTAACATCTGCTAGGCTCTTTGAAGGTTTTGGCATCCCTTCTGCTTCAATGAACTACTAATTCTTGCTATGGTGCTATTGCAATTCTTGTGTTCTGCTAAATCACTCACAACCTATGGCGATGGTCTGTGCTATCATATGAAAGATTTCCAATAATTTAATCATTCATTGCTATGGGACTTCTCATGCTTGTGTTTGTGAAGCAATCAGTGAATGGTACTGCTCGTGTTGTAGCACGAGCATCTATTACCTATGCTCCTCGCAGTTCCTTTAGTTATGTTTCTGGTTGTATTTTGAATGAAATGCAATGATCTTATTGATGTCGGAAAAAAAATTCTGTCGTTGCCATAACTTGTAAATTTAATGTATTCAACTTTGATGTATTCTTAATGGAATGGAATGAGCTCTCACTTATGTTCTAAAATGTTAACAACGTTAGAATTTATTAAACGTTACTGTTTCTATAAACAGAAGCTAGTGTGGCATGATATGTAGCTTGTACACGTGGATTATTTCGTGACCTAAATTTTTTGTGGTGGGTTGTGTTGAAAGTCTCTACTTGAATAGTCATGTAACCTAATTAGTAGTGGAGTATAAGTGAGGGGAAGTAGGCAAGTCTCATATGATGAGCTAGTTTTTATCTTGAAAGTCTCTTAATTGAATAGTCATATGGCCTAATAATATTAGTGTTGAAACTTGAAAGTTTAATTTTGAAAATCATGTAGCCTAATTAGTGGTTACAAGTGAGAGGGAAGTAGGCAACTCTGAGATGAGCTAGATTTTGGATGTGAACCGCACATTCTAAAAGTAATGACTAATAATTAATAATAATCTAGTTACTAATTAATAGTTACTAATTAATAATCTACATGGGTGAGGGAAACACATGTAGAAGGAGCAATAGGTGGTCTTTAGAAGGGATGACAGCTTTGGTCACTGGTGGATGGATTCAAAGGAATCGGGTTGCTATCTTGCGCTCTTCTCCCTTCTCTTATTCATAGTTGAAGAAATTAATTGGTTTTTTTTAGTATTCTTCTACTTTCACTTGTTGCATATCAATTGACCCTAATTATTTCTTTGATATAAAACTCTAACTAGATATGATATCGTGGAGGAGTTAGGGGCTACCGTACACACTTGTGCTAGGAACGAAGCTCAACTCAATGAGTCCGTACACCAATGGATCACAAAAGGATACAAAGTTACTGGTTCTGTATGACGTGGCGTCTCGTGCACAAAGAGAGGATCTCATAGCTAGAGTCTCATCTGAGTTCAATGGCAAACTCAACATCCTTGTGAGCATATAAATCTATATAATGAGTGACATGAATGAAATTGAAGTTATGTTTAGTACTTTTTTAATTTACTTATGTACGTACGTACTTACACTAGGTAAACAACGTGGGAACAAACGTGTAGAAACAGACTGTAGATTTTACAGAAGAGTATTTTTCCTTCCTAGTGAATACGAATCTTGAGTCAGCATTCCACATAAGTCAATTAGCACATCCACTCCTTAAAGCCTCCGAGTATGGAAGCATCATTTTCATTTCCTCCATTGCAGGGGTCATTTCAATATATATGGTGAAGCAAAAGGTAGAAGTAATTCATTGTTAATTGGTCTCAACTTGGGTGTAATTTTTACTAACTAGTAATACTAATTTCAAAGTATAATAATGTATTGAATTGTCAATCAGGAGCAATCAACCAACTAACAAAAAATTTGGCATGGGACTGGGCAAAAGATAATATAAGGACTAATTGCATTGCACCAGGGCCAATAAGAACCCCTCTTGGTGAACGGGTAAGTTTCTATCATTTTTTATGGGCACCTTAGAACTAAAAGTCAACCTTGGCATAATTATTTTCTGGTTTCCAGCACTTGAAAGATGGAAAACTTCTTGATGGCTTCATTCCTTTGCTTACCTGCAGCTTCTTTCATAACAGGACAAATTATATGTGTTGATGGCGGGTTAACAGTTAATGGTCTCAATGTATAAATAAGCTTGCTGCACAAAAAAACCAAAGTATAATCCACTTTAGTTGTTTCATTTAACGTTTTTGTCAAGTGAATATGTATGTACACTATTTGAATGGGTGAAAATTCTAAGAAAAGTTGGGTCGAAATCACAATAATGAAAAGTTTGCCTTGAATGCTCAATAGTAGATAGTTTTCCTTCTTTCTATACGCTGTAGCTCCATTCTAATTGCCGTAAAACGTACATCTTCCTTGTTTACGAAGTTAATAAAAGCTAACCATCTGCTTATTATGCCACTCGTTTAATAAACAGCAACAGGCTAAGTTTACAGAATCAAATGGGCAGATCAACTTGCTAATGCCCAAATTCAACTTTATAAATTTATCAAGTCACTCTCAAATATAACTAGTTTACCTGGAGTTCAATTGCTGACCTGTTATTTATATTGTAAAACATTCAAACAGAACAAAAATGCACGGAGAAGTTGAAACAAACGACATTAGAGTAGCTTTAGAACCAAAACTTCCAAAAAGTAGTTCAATGGACTGCAATACGACGTTCAGATATACAGTCCAAACCGACCTGGGAATAACTTAGTAGACATTGTCTTCAAATATTTCAAATGATAAAAACACAACAAAACTCACAACTCTGAAATTAAATAATAAAAAAAAAAGTACTAAAGTTCATCAGCTGGATTCATTAAAAATATTTAAAGCTTGTCCTCAAATTCTGCAAGTGGTGTCATCTGCTCCTTCAATCCCTTCCTCTTGCGAATATCAGTAACAAGCTGTGAAGCTTGTGAACCAGCCTCCAAAGGATCCGATGACATCATTTCCCAGTGATCAAAAACACATTGAGGGAAAGCCTGTCCTGATGTTGCAGCCCTCAGTGTGCTAGAGAATCCGAAGGACTCAACGACAGGAAGGTATGCCTTAATGTTGTACAATGGTGTACCAGGCCTCTGCATTTCCTCAAAAACGTGCCCTCTTTTCTGATTCAGAACACTGTAAATACCACCAAGAGCCTGCTCAGGTGCCTGAATTTCAACCAAGTAAACAGGCTCAAGAAGCCTAGGCTTTGCAGTCAATTGAGAAGCATAGAAAACCCTCCTAGCTGTAGGAATGATCTGACCACCGCCTCTATGAATAGCATCAGCATGGAGAACAACGTCACAGACTTCAAAGCAGATGGCCCTCATGTTTTCTTCAGCCAATGCTCCTTCTTTGGATGCCCATTGAAACCCAGCAACAACAGAATCCTTAATTTCATTAAGGTACTGAACTCCCTTACACATATCAACAACCATATTGGGTCCCATAGTTTCTGGTCCAAAACACCAGATTTTCTTTGCAAGATCCTTATCCCATCCAAACTCTTCAGACAAAATTTTGGAGCGGATTTTAGGGTCATCCCTTGGACCAATACGGCCATCATCAATAGCCTCACCAAGCCCCTCCTCCAAGGGTCTTGCTTCCATGTACAGACGGTTGTGCTTGTTGGGTGACTTGCTCATCACAGTGCGACAAGATCTTTCCAAGACAGTCTCACGGAAGGACACAACAGGGTCAGACTTGATAATCTCAGCACCGCCCATAAAATCATCCTGCAAGTCCTTCAAACAGATCTCAAGATGGAGTTCTCCAGCACCAGCAACAATATGCTCTCCAGACTCCTCAATAGTACAAACAACCATAGGATCAGATTTAGCCAACCTTTTAAGACCTTCAACGAGCTTAGGTAGATCAGAAGCAACCTTGCACTGCACAGCAACACGAACCACAGGTGAGACAGAGAACTTCATAGCACGGATTGGGTGAGCATCAACTTCCTTCTCATTTGTTAATGTTGCATTCTTGGTGATATATTGGTCAAGACCAACCAAGGCAACTGTGTTACCACAAGGCACATCCTCAACTGTTTCCTGCTTTTACCCATCCAGATGACAGTTCTTTGCACACTCTTAGTATACAAGTCTTTCTTCTCCCCAGGCACAAAGTTTGGACCCATAATTCTGACTTTCAAACCAGTTGAAACTCTTCCAGAGAAAACACGCCCAAAAGCAAAAAATCTACCTTTATCAGATGCTGGAATCATCTTTGAGACGTAAAGCATAAGGGGACCTTCAGGATCACAATTCCTAATTGCAGTGGCATAAACATCATCAAGAGGACCCTCATACAAGTTCTCTACACGATATCTTTGGGCTGTATGTGGTGAGGGAAGATGAAATATCATCATTTCCAAAAGTGCAGTGCTTGCTGGAAGCCAGGTTTGCATGACACGTTTCATCAACGGCTTACCCATCAAATCTTTCTCATCAGCTTTCATTTGGACTCCAAGCTTTTGAAGCATAGGCCATAGCTTATCCTTCTGATCATTCATACAAGTAGCAATTATTTGTTTGATTGGCTCATAGCAAAACTGGACAAAACCACGCTTGCATGAAGGAGAACCAGTATTCTTGGTGGTCCACTTTTTGGTGGCGGGGTCAAAGTAATTCTCACCCCAAAGTCTTTCCATCATCTTTGACTCGTCAACACCAAACTTAGAGGCATACATTTTTGCAAAGTTGGTCAGAGTGAAAGCCCAACCATGCAAACCAGCAGAGAAAGCAACAGTTCCTTTCTCTGGGTACACCATAACATCACCAAGCAGTGGATCTTCATAAGTAGCCATGATCACATTTGCGTTTTCAATCACCCTCTGAAATGTTTGGTAAGCTTCTTCGCCATCCACCTGAAGCTCAAGGAAACATCTATCCATCTTGTTAACGGTTAGAACAGGCCTGATCCTTTCACCAAGGGCTTGACGAAGAACAGTCTCTGTCTGGACACAAACACCCTCAACACAATCAACCACCACAAGGGCTCCATCAGTAATACGAAGGGCAGCTGTAACCTCAGAAGAGAAGTCAACGTGCCCAGGGGAGTCAATGAGATTGATCAAATACTCATTTCCATTACGCTCTCCTTTGAAGTTCTTAAGAGATTCATCAGTCATCTCGTAGTAAAGAGAGATACCAGTAGACTTGATGGTGATACCACGCTCAGCTTCATCAGCACGTGTATCTGTCATTCGCACATCACCAGCAACTTCCTGTGCAATGATACCAGCAGCTGCCACTAGGGAGTCTGTGAGAGTTGATTTTCCTACATTAAGAGAGAAAATATAGTTAGGACAAGAAATCCAAAGCACGAGCTCAATATTACCAATAACTATAAAGGCAAATTGATAAAAGGAAAAAATAAATATTCTGAAAATCAGTTAATAAGAAATACCAAAAACCAAAGATATCACATTCACATCAGCAACAAAGACAATATCACATTAATGAAAAATTAAGCAATAAGACCAACACATAAAATGTGAACAAGAATAACTCATACCACGATGACATGATCCAGATGCAATACCAGACATTACAAATATTGCAAGTTTAGTAGGACATACCATTATAACAGCATTTGTTAATAGGAATAAGAAATACCAAAATATAAACCAGAAAACAAAAATGCAATAACAATGTTTATAATTCAGGAACTGAAATCTGTTATTAAGAAATACCGAAGATAAACTTGAACATAAAAATGCAATAACAATGTTTACATGTCAGGAACTGAAAATCTGTTAATAAGAAAAACCAAAGATAAACATGGAACATAAAAATGCAATAACCATGTTTACATGTCAGGAACTGAAAATCTGTTAATAAGAAATAAGAAATACCACAGATAAACTGGAACACAATATACAAGTCAGGAACTGAAAATCTGTAATCAAGAAATAACAAAGATATACCTGAACATAAAAATGCAACAACCATGTTTACATGCAAGGAACTGAAAATATTTTAATATGAAATACCAAAGATAAACCTCAGCACAAAAATTTTCAATTCAGGAACAATGTCATGTCACATTCACACATCAATTTAAGCAATGACAAAACAAAAAAAATGTGAGATAACTCATACCGTGGTCAACATGAGCAATAACAGACATGTTACGGATGTTGTGCTTGTAGTCCATGATACGACGGAGCTCTTCGGCTGTAAACTTCACCTGTAATAGTTGACAGTTCACAGTTTACATCAAGCAATCATAGGTAGTCAACGAAAATTAAAAATAACCAAAGCAAGGATCTTTATAAGCATCATTTTCAACTTACCATCTTGACCTTTCTTTGTTTTCTTCAAAGAAAATGAATAATATAGGGCTGCAAAAGAACAGAATAGAAAATATTAGCCAAAATACAGAAAATGGCAAGAGAACCAACATCTAATATATTGCAAATACACTGTTAAAAATTAGCAGGATCTACTCAATTTGACCAAAAAACCCCATGGTGAAGCATATATCGCCCAAAAACAAAATTCAGCACAACAAAAGAACAATAAAACAGGAACAGATAAATTCAAAGGGTGTTTGCTAGGCTCTCACTACTACTAAGTAGTTGTTTGTTATTTCACGGTACTTGTAAGATTACAGATTAATATGCCATTCAGTGGATCTATCAGTTGCTGGTTACCTGATCTGAAAGGTGGAAAAAGGGAAAGCGGACAATGTTTAACAAAAATCAAATTACCTTTTTTAATTGATTTTCAAGAACAAAAATAACGCTGGTTCAAAACGATTGACTCTAATCATGAAACAATCAATTCTCATATGTGATGGGAAAAGAAAAATTAAAAAAACAACTGAACTAAGTAACATCAAATATCAAAATCCATTCTTCAGTAAGATCCGTGAACAACTAATATATAAGATAATAAATTAAGAAAATAAAAGAAGTAATATTTTTAACAACAACAGAGTCACACTACCATCGATCAATATGGAACTCGAGTTGTGAAAGAGAAAACGAACCTGGGAGAGGAAGAGAGAGAGAGAGAGAGAGAGACCGCGGAGGAAGTGCAGCTTATGCAGTCTCTAGCGGCCGATGAGAGAAGAGGATAATGTAGGAGTAGCGATCGCGGGGGGGAGTGGTTCTATTTATATAAGCTAGGGTTTTCTTTACTTCTGGGCTCAGTTGGATCTTTTGGAACCGACTCTTTAGTAATTTGGGGATTGCCTTTTATTTAGCCCCTGTTTTTTTTCTAATACACTCTCTTTTTCTTTCAAATGCCTCTTTCTTGAAATAATATTAGAACTCTTTTATTAATGATATGAAAAGAATATATATATATATATATATATATATATATATATATATATATATATATATATTCCAAAAAGTAATTTTGAACGAATAAATGAATATGGAATTTATCTATTAACTATTAACGGTAACTAAACTTCAACTAATCTATAAAATCAATATCAGATAGGAAATATGTCAACATTCAGTAATTTCCTTTTTCCTCCTAACTTACCAATGAGGTATTAGCTCAGTGGAAAGACATTAGTCTTATATCCTTAGGGTGTGTTTGGGAGTTTGAAGGGGAGGGAGTGCATGAGACTAATAGTGTAAATTCTTTAGTGATAGGGAGAAAAACTATCCCCTAAACCTTCTCAAACCCTCCTCCTAGTTCATTTTTTGAGTCTCTCCAAAATCCCCCAATTTTGGAGGGTTTTGGAGGAGATTCAAAAATAAACTAGGAGAGGGGCTTGGGAGGGTTTAAGGGGATCATTTTTCTCCTCATCACTAAAATTTACACTATTAGTCTTATCACTTCCCCTCCCCTCCAAACTCCCAAAAACACCCTAAAGGTCTGAGTTTAAATCCACTTGGGGATAGTTGTAAAATGATCGTTAGTTGATAGTTTTGTATTAGTCTCTTCTCAAGTGTTTCATTAACGTAAAAGTGAACCTTATTTATATGACAAAAAAGTAAGTGAAAGATCAATCTTAAGAAACCACTAACAACTCATTACTAAAGGGGAATGAGAAGTGGAAATCTAGTAGTTAATATCTGTTAATATATTATTCACGACACTCTCCATTGGATCTCCATTGTAACATCCCAAGTTTTTTACACTTCATTGACCTACTCCATTTTTTTGACCAAAAGACCTACTCCATTTATTTTAATAAGACCATCTAAGCTACACATTTTTTTTATGGTGAGTTAGACTAATTGAAAAGTGTGGGAACTGAATGATCAAGTTTAATTTATTATTACAAAGATTTTTAGCTTGTTTTATATATCAATGACATTTTATAATTGATTAGATTCCTTATATGTTGGGAAGAGTTAGTAATAAGTTAGAAGTGAGGTTAATTAGCAATTAGGAGGAATCTTATCTTATACTTATATGCGGCTTGTCATGTTTGGCGCCAAAGTGCCGTTTTTTTTCTCCCTTTTTTTACGTTTTGTTTCCTTTTTTTTTCTTGCTTTTATATTTTAAGGTTTTTCTTTTTTTCATTTTTATATTTCAAGGAGTACTTTATGGTTTCTAAAATTTAATTTTTTTTTGTCTAAACTAAGTATCCTCTACGCATAATTGTAGAGACTAATCTCTCGGATCAGGTAGGACTACTATGGGCAACAAAGCTATCCCTCAAAAGATTTAACACTGATGCTTGCCCAAGGCTGGATTCGATCCCAGAAACTTGGTTAAGCTGGAAGAGACCCTACAATCTCATCCAAGTACTCTTGGGTCTCTAAAATTTAATATGTTTAAATATGTGAAGTTTATTCTTCAATAATTGATTGGATAAAAAATGTTAAACAGTGTGTTTTGGGGTACTTTAGTGTTTATAATTTTTTCTAATTATATAAATACTCAAAGTTAGTCCTCTATAATAGATTTAGTAAAAAAAAAAATAATTTTGTGAGACAAACCCTTGCAACTCACCATTTTACTAATTTCACCACTTTAAAAATCAATTTCTTTTTAGAACCATATTTTTCTGAACTTTTAGAAAATTAATTTTTTTTTCATACTTATTCTATTTATATTTTTTTAGAACCATATTCTTTTGAATTTGAAATATCTTTTAAATCTATTTAGTTCAGTTACTACCAACTATGGATGCTTAATTTCAACGCTTTTGTTAGTATTTTTATTAAATTTTATAATCTTATTTAATTCATGAGTTCTAAATTTTTCTTATTCACAATTACTTGACTATATATTTTACAAACCAACAGTGATGTTGGTTCACTCGACATGCTACTCTGCTGGACACGTGGAATCGACTCAATCTCCCAGAGTTTGATTCATGATGATGAACTTAGAAATCAAGCATGCATATTTATAAGGAGGTTTGCTAATAATTGCTAAAAAAATTATTACTCATTTACACCAAAAAATTTAGCCAATTCCGTGCATCGCATGGGGTATGGGGCTAGTTCCACTAAAATCTCACACACACACACTCTTTGACAACAAAAGAAGGAAAGAAAGATGAGAACTGAGAGAGAAGGAAAGAAAATAAGAGAAAAGAGGAGAAGAGAGAGCAGCTCAAACAATATCCTCTCAATCACAATTTATCCTCAAAGCTCTCTACACTCACCATTTTACTACAAAAACTCGGATATCGCACGCACCCAATCTAAACCCCAAAACCATATTCATTCAAAGACCTCAAATCTAATTGTATGCTTGAAATCAAGGGAGAATCAAATGCCAAGGGTAAGGATGAGAATAGAAGAAAGGTAGGAGAAGAAGAATGAAGCAAGAGGGGAGAGTTTGAGCATAAAATTTGTGGACCAAAAGACAAGAGAAGACATTTAGTTGTTGGAAATTTCTGCACATGTGTTTGAGGTGAGTTCTTTCTATAAGTTGGAGATTTGTTAGGAAGAGTAACCAATAAATCCCTAGGAATTTATTCTTGTGGTGTGAACCTTGCTTTGAGATAATTATTTATTTGATTTTGAGTTATGGTTATGTGCTAAGAATCTAAAGCATGATTGAACTACTCTATGTTTTAGGATTGCATGCTGAAAATTGTAAGAAACCAAATGCAGATATAGGTTCAGTATTTTTGTTCATAACATTTTAGGATTTTTTTTTCACCCCCCAAGTTGTCACCCATACCCCCATTTTGTCACTTTTGGACAAAAACACCCTTAAAAACCCAACAAAAGTCACAGATTATATACTTCCGGTTCATATTATCATAATTCCGGTTCACTTTGGTAAAAATTTCATTTTGGCATATTTTTTCCGAATTTACACCTAAATCCGGTTCATAAATTGTGAATCTGATTTTCTAAATTCTTAGTAAATCAGGAATCCCCAAAACACTCCCAAATTTACAAAATAGGAAATTGGATTTCGGATTTACATCGTAGGTAGGTAAATCCGGTTCATATTTATTTAACCTGGATTTACCTAACTATGGCAGTAAATCTGGGAATCCCTAACTTTTTTTTTAAAAAAATACGAACAGGAAATACCATTTTGTGAGGTATTTCCGAATTTTTTAAAAAGTTTTTAAAAAAACATTGAGGGTAATTCGGAATAAAATGGGTTATGGGGTGGGGAGAGGTAGAGGTAGGGTACCAAAAACAACCCAACATTTTATCTATAAAACCTTTTTGAATTATTTCTGACTTCCTGAAAATTACACTCGTTTTGCTTCAATTTGAGCACAAATTTCATGTAATTTGTTTGGGTTTTGGTATTTTAAACCATATTACAAGTTGAACTACTGGTTCTGTCCTGTTTTTGAATCTGTGCATTTTGTTTTATTAAAGTGCACTTGTTGGCTCATTATTCTGGAAAATAAGAATTATTTTCATACACTAGACACTCTGATCTTTCCAAAGAGTGGTTGTCTACTCAATATTGATATCATTTGATGTGTTAATTAAATCATGGAAGTTAAAATTTAAATGACTATTTTGTAATGCTTGAATGATGTCTCTTTTATTGATTATTTTGTGTTAATTAAATCATGGAAGTTGAAATTTAAATGCTAAAAATCTGCATGCCCCAGCATTTTGAGCATTGAACAAATACTCTATGTGCAGGATTTTCCGGTGTTAGATGCCCCATCATCGGTGACAACTGCAATGCTCAAAGATTGGATGCTCCGGCATTGGATGCCTGGCATGTTTAACAGACCAAAATGCTCAAGGCTTCTTGGAACATTAAAATGCCTCAGCAAACTCAATGATGACGTCATGCCACATCATAAAAGGCGGGTGCAAGTGGATGGTTTCGGCCCCACCTTTGAAAGGCATAGCTCTCAAGTTGGAGTTTCTTTAAGGACACTTGTCCGCTCCATAGTGAACCTCCTCTCCTTTGATAAAGTAGAGATCACATTAAACATCTTGTAGATGCAGTGGATACAAGTAGCCAACTTCACTCCAAGTTAAGAAGATTCATTGAACAACATCATCACTTTTGGATGCCTATATAGAGACCTTCAACTTCTCATTCAAGGACACACGAAGATACACTTAGTTAGAATTTTAGTTTATTTTTCTAGTTTTTTCTTGTACGAAGGGGGAAAGGAATTGACAAATTCTCTTCTCACCTCTACTCAATCTCATGGTCTTCGATCGATCTTTTGTGAGGCTAGTCTTTTGCAACATTGATAAGCGATTCATGCAAAAGCATCGCAATTGTGTAATTTCTTACTCTTTGTATTTCTTTTGTTGGATCAATTATATGAACATGTTCAATTCGGTTTATATAAGGCTTGAAATGTGTTATGCATTAATGTGTGCAATTTAGTTCTTGCATTATAAATCTTTCACATTCATATTTTAGAATTGATCAGCTAAAATTGAATGCGAGTAAGAAATTACACATTCAATTGATGGGCAGGGGATGGGCGGGCGGTGGTCGCCCACAGGCTTGTGTGGGTTGTGCTCACATATACAGGGCAAAGCACAATGTTGGCTCCCAAAAAATTAGTTTGCAACGATATATATATATATATATATATATATATATATATATATATATATATATATATATATATATATATATATATATGAGTGAGGATCAACTTACTCTAAGAGTAACTCTTGTAAAGTTACTTCACTTAATATCTTTTCGTAGACATCAAATTTTACCGATCCAACCGTTGAATAGTTTCATATTATCATGATGATCGTGCATATCAAAAACTATTGAAATTGAACATCCATAGCTATAGAATCTTATAGTCCCTATTTTTTACTTGTATTTTTAAAATCATAATATACGTTGAATTGAACTTATTTGATCTAAGTATCAAACATTTTTATAATTTTATAAGAATTTGCATATTTGATCTACTCAATTAGAACTATGAATTTAACGGTTGGATCGACAAAATATAAAGTGTGTGTGAAGAGATATTAAGTGGAGTAACTCTTCCAATAGTTACTCTTGGAGTAAGTTGATCCCCACTATATATATATATATATATATATATATATATATATATATATACACACACACACACACACTGAGGCGCACATAATATTCGAATTTCAATAACATCGTTGCAGATAATTCATTGAGGCAAGTGATACACTTCGCAACTCAATGTTTGCGAGTTCGATCCTTGCCTAAGACTTTTTCTTACTCCCAACAGTCCAACACATTAAACTCGCCATTTAACACCGATTACCGAACTAATTATTCTACCAATTTTTGGTACTCTCCATGGCCATTATATTATTTTTTTATATAAAAATATATTTTTATCTTATAAAGAGGAACTCAATGCTTTAGTTATTCATGAGTTTGAAAATTAGTATACCAAACTTAAAGTTGTATTGTGATGTTATTTAAAATTTAAATTAAACACTAGTGGAAAAAGCATTTTATATCGGTTAAAAATGACATTCCATATCGGTTCACGTAACCGATGTAGATGATTACGTTATAAAAAAAGGTACTTTTCATATCGGTTGCGTAACCGATGCAGAAACTGTTTTTAATAATGATTTCACAAAGAACTGCTATCAAAGTCAATTTTTAGCAAATGTAAGCGTGTTTTTACATTAGTTTTATATTTGAACCGATATAAAAAAACCACTTTTGGCATCGGTTATCTAGAAGAATCGATAAGAAATATTGATTTTTAACATCGAGTTATCTCGAGAACCGATGTTAAAATTAGAGTTTTTTAAAAAAAAGTGTTTACGATCGTACATGAGACACAACTTGAGACATAACTATATCTTGTATAATCTCAAATATTCAAATAATTAACAGATGAAAATCACAATCTCAAGTATATACAAAATCTTGGCACAACCTCAATTCTTTTCCATAAAATGTTTTACTGATGGTGCTCGCGTACATAGTCATAACATATATATTACCAAAACTATCCAAAAATTACTTCTAACATAAACTAAGTAAGCACCAAAACACCAGAATCTCAATACATATTATAAAATCTAATCTAACATAAACTAAGCAATAAGCAAATACGAAATTAGCTTTTCCCATGACTTTGAAGTGGTACCACTGATTACACTGAAAAGACCACTTGGCCAACTATCATTTGCTAGACTCACATTATATGCAGTCATTTAAAATAAAGGAAGAAAATGATTCCCATTACCCTGGTAGGGACACGACTTTTGTCACCTGCCGCCCGAAAATCAGAAAGCTTTGCATTATAGTCGTGCAATAGAATCAACAAATGTTTCAGATAAATTGTCCAAAAAATTTCTCACATTCATCAGGTCTATTTCTTTCATTACACACTAAATGGAAAAACTAGAAGTTCACATACTGAATCAAGCAAGATATTTGAGGTCTTGAAATCTCGATATATCACTTTTGTTTCAGCACGGTGCAGAAATGCAAGTCTTTTAGTAGCATCGAGATCAACCTTCAAGCGTTCTTAGCTTTATGAACTCAATAAGAATGGACCATTGGAGATTCTCTAAGTAAATTAAGTTCCTAAATAAAAAAATAAATGTAAATACACTAAATCAATATTTGTTGGTTTATATCCTTCAAAAACAAATTGTTGATTATAAGTAAAGTATGATTAGGAATCTAACAAAAAATATAAAAAGTACATTAAGATCCTCTCCAAACCCACCTACCCATTTAGATAATCCAATACCCCCCAAACTATCCTCTTCATCACGCTTGAGAATTAATTATGAAATGATGAATGGATCACCTCCGAGGCCCTAAGTTCAATTATGTGTTGCACAACAGATCACCTCCAAGGCCCTAAGTTCAATTATTTATTGCTTATAAATAAAAACTTGATAAGGTAAGCAATAAGAGTAGGAGCTACAAGTGGAAGAGTGCTCCAAATTGAGGTTAGCCAGAAGAGTGTCCCCTTTCCTCTAGAACCCTCAAATCCTCCCACAAATCACTCAATTTGTTTGGTCCTAGCCCATCCCTTCCCTCCCTCTCATGTCTCTTGGCGAGAGAGCAATAGAGGAGATTAAGGTGACAATTTTTTTTGGGGAAGATTGGAGAAGAAGAGGAAATGTAGGATGTAGAGGAATGAGAAAGTGGAGATAAGTCGGAAAGAAATTAGAAAGAAAGATGAGAGAAGAAGAATGAAAAGTAGATGAGGAGTGTTAAAGAATGATATGTGATAGAAGAAGAAAAATAGAGACACTTAAATTGACATGCAATAAAAGCTAGTGAAAAAATTACAAAAATGCCCCTTGGCGCCACAACATATTGGAAGATTATTATTTGGGAAATTACACTCACCTCCTTAAGTTTTGGTCGAAACGTCACACACTTCCCTACAGTTTTAAATTGAACAATGACCTCCCTTAAGTTTTGGTCAAATGTCACACACCTCCCCTCTAATTTTAAATTACGGAGGGAAGATTTAACGTGCCCAGGATAGTCAATGAGATTGATTGGATACTCATTTCCATTACGCTCTCCTTTGAAGCTCTTAAGAGATTCATCGGTCATCTCGTAGTAAAGAGAGATACCACTAGTATAACTTGATGGTGATACCACGCTCAGCTTCATCAGCCGCACGTGTATCTGTATCTGCCACTAGTGAGTCTGTGAGATCAGTTGATTTTCCTACATTGTAGTAAGAGATAAAATATAGTCAGGAGCAAGATTATGTCACATTCACACGTCTTTTAAGCAATAACAAAACAAATTAAAATGTGAGATAACTCATACCGTGATCAACATGAGCAGTAACAGATATGTTACGAATGTGCTGTGCTTGTATTCCATGATTTGACGAAGCTCACCAGCAGTAAACTTCACCTGTAAGAGTTGACAGTTCACAGTTTAATTTGTCACGTCATACAATAATTGATAGTCAATGAAATATAAAAAATAGTCAACCAAAACAAGGATCTTTAAGCATCATTTATCAACTTACTCCTTTGGCTTTTCCTTTTCCCTTTTTTTTTTGACCTGCCCATCTTGACTTTTCCTTATTTTCTCCAAAGAGGAGCAACAATATAGGACTGCAAAAGAACAAAATTTGAAATATTAGCCCAAATACATCAAATGGTAAGAGATTCAAATAATTTTATTTAGTGGATATACACTGTTAAAACAGATACCGATCACATGATTTCATGGAAACTCTTAGATTATAGATTTAATAGCTTCTCAGAAGTATAAACCCATTGGATATATGGGTTGCTGGTTACCTTATTGGAAAGGTGGAAATAGGAAAGCGGACAATGTTGAGCAAAAATCAATCAAATTACCTTATTTAATTGATTTTCAAGAAAAAAATAACGTTGGTCCAAAACGATTGACTCTAATCATGAAACAATCAATTCTCATATGTGATGTGAAAAGAAAAATTAAAAAAACAACTGAACTAAGTAACATCAAAAGCTAAGACAACGTTTGTAAACACAAAATCAAATATCAAAATCCTTTCTTCAATAGGATCCGTGAATAACTAATAACAAATATTTAAGATAGTAAAATTCAGGTTGGAAACACATATATATGAGATATTATTAATTAACAAAAGCACAGGACTTGAGCAAATACAATCAGAAAAGAAGGAATCTTTTTACAACAATAGAGTCACAGTACCATCGATCAATATTGAATTTGTTATGAATATTATTGGTGTGGATGTCCATCTTCTCCCATCTTACCATTCTACTTTTTTGTAGTGGTTTTTATTAGTGACTCTCTCACTTCACAATTCTCACCCTATAAATAGGTTTTGTGCTTTATGTATAGAGAGACTCAGAAGAGAATAGAAAAAGCTCTCATCTTATTCATATTTGTTCTTGTTCTTGTAGCTTCTTCTTCATCTTTCTCTTTACTTTTTATCTCTTGTTTTATAACACGTTATCAGCACGAAGCTCTAAACAATCTAAGGTTCAGCGGTTCTACATTATCGTCATGGCTATGGTAGGTTTTTCTTCAGAATCGCTTCAGATCGTGGCTCTTGATAATATATATTCTCATTGTTTTATTATAATTTATACTTTACCAACTATAATATGTTTCTTTTATTCTTGTTTGTGTTCTCCATTTGTCGGTGAGATTATTTTTTCTTTTGCTCGAACCTTGATTTGAAGCACTTTGTTGTGTATGCGTACTGAATTTTCAAGAGAAGCAGAAATATCTACGTGTTGAATTTAGTTTTCAAGAGAAGAAGAGATGATCAATATGATCATAAATGTAGTTTTATGTAAAATATGTAAAAATATGTTACTTTAATTTGTTATCAAGCATTGTTAAAGGGGGTCGCTGCATTGAAAGTTTTCTATTCTTAAAAAACTTTATCTCTTGATATCCACACATCCCTTTCGTTTTATCATATATTTTAATAGTATATGTTCTTATGATATAAGAGGCTTTTTATTTCCTTTCATGAATCCATCCACTAAGATATCTCTCACTTCAATTTTTTTCAAATTTTTATTTTTACCAATTAAAATCTCTTTTTTTTTATGTTAGATAAACAGTTACTTGGGTTAATCTCTTTCTTGGTTGTGACTTTTCATTATATTTCATATTCTTTCGTCAGATTTATATCCCGCCTCTTCCCCTTTACAATTTGTTTTCGGTCAAGAACTTAATATTGAAGCATATCATGTTTGTCTATATTCAAGATGAATTAGGAAGAATTCATCATTCAATTAAGCATCCTGAAGGATTACACAAATAACAAAATATTGAAGCATCCTGTAGGATTGCCCAAATTGTGAAAGCTTGAGATATAGTTCTTGAAGAAGCTGAAAAAATGTTCATGCATCTATGAAAGATTGCTCAAAGCATGGTATTTTTTTGTCATCGCTTAGATTTGAGATTTAGTTTCGAAGAACAAATGAAATATGATTTTCCTTGATCATTGTTTATGATAGAGTTCTTGAAGAACCAAACCTTTAGACCATGATTATAACCTAAAAGATCTATTTGATCTTAGTATGTTGAATCAAAGAAATATTAGAGAATTTTTATTTTACTTGTATATGCTCATGGAGTAGCATAAATGAGAAAATATTTTCAAAAATATTTTGAATCAAGATTATGTGATATTGTCAGTGGCGGATACAGTGCATTAGCACTGGGTTCAATTGCCCCCATCATTTAAAATTTATATATAATGTTTTCTTTTGAATGTCGTCATTGAGACAATAAAGACACAATCATGTAGTTTATATCGATCCTTTCAGCCCGGTCAGTTTACCACTATCTTGTTATTCGACCATTTTTTTTTTTCCGCCCCCATTGATTTAATTGGTATTCTGGATCCTTCACTGGATATATTGTGATTGAAAGAATAATTACAAACAACTCAATTTATTGAACTTCATTCCTAGAAGAGAATGAATTAAATTAAATGTTTGAGTTTCAACAAAGTCGTGGTTATGATCATTGGTAAAATAAAGGTCATCATATCATCCTTTATAAAAGGTTTATTTGAATCTTTTTGACCACCAAAATACAAAATATTTGGGGTCGAGTTCCTGAAGAACTTCACCTTTAGAGCGTGATTGAAATTTGTAAGATCTACTTGATGTTAGTATACTTTTGAAACATGCAAAAATGAGAAAAACAAGTAATTTATTTCTACGTCTCACAATTATGCTCTTGAAGTAGCAAAATTGGGAAAATACTTTCAAGAATATTTTGAAAGTTTTAAGACATACTTTAATTGAACAAATGAGTGGTTGTTCATTAAAATGTGAAATGTCACATAAATTTGAACTTTATTCCCAGAATTGAATGATTCATACTAAAATATTAGAGTGTGCCAAGTATTATGGTTATACCATTTATATTGTAGAATATCATCATAATTTGTGTTTATATCCATTGCTACTCCTGATAATGGTGTTGCAATTCTCTTTTCAAGAATATAATGATGAAGTAACATAGTTTGACACAGTTAATTTCTTTAATTTTTTTTAATAAAGGTGGTGCAGTTTTTTTTCATAAGTGTTATTTGTGGTAATGACCTATGTTATTCCTAATGATTGTTTAGCATTTTGCGATTATTGAAAAAGGTAACTTATTTTCTTTCTCACGCTTAGAATTCAATATAAACATATAACAAGAAAATATATGTATCGCTAATTCTTTATTTGTAAATAGTCACTTCTGTTATATGCATCAGTTAAAAGTTTTATATTTTGCTACTTAAGTGATCAAAGTTTAATACAATTTTTTTTTTCATTCTCATCTTAAATATATGTGAGAGACATTGAAATTATGCTATGGCAAACCAGAAGTTTGCTATGCACTTATAAATGAAAACAAAATGTTGTTTTAAACGTGAAGTTTAATAGTCTAAATTGCGTGCACTATCTAGTTATGACCATAAGTCATAAGGTGGTGTATGTTCTTATTATATACCATATCAAAAGAAATCTTCAATGTCTGTATATCATGAGACGTACCTTAAACCAGAAGTTTATGGATTGTTTGTCGTTGGCAAGACCGGTTGGGCCATCCCGAGTCTTTATGATGCAAAAAATAGTTAAGAATTTTCTTTTGTGAACTTGTATTGAAGAGCCTGTAGATTCTTCAATACATTAACTTTTGTGTATTACCAGTTCCCAGAGGAAGTGAAGAATTTGAGGGAATAAGTCTCTCACATTTCTACAATGTGCTTAAGGTGATGTTTGTATGCAGATACACCAATCAAATGAGCCATTTAGATATTTTATTATTTTAATTGATGTATCAACTAAATGACTACATAAATATAATTGTCATCAACTCACAACCAGAAGTTTGTGAGACTCTTTGCTCAACTAATTCGAGTAAAAGCTCATTATGTGAATTATCTTGAAAGCATCTGTTAAGTATTTTATAACTATTAGAGTTTATATTGAACATCACAAAGCATATGTTCACTCATATAATGGTCTTGAAGAACCATTCATTAGACACCTAAAGTTAATTATATGACTAATACCTATAAAATCGAACTTCCAAAATTCCTACTTGGGAACATGAAATCTTGTAAACAGAGACTTTGATACGCATCAAGTCAACACATTATTATATGTAATTTCTCCCCTTTACAATTGATTTTTGGGCAATGACCAAATATTCTCCATCTGAGATATTTTTGATGTGTTGTGCATGGTATAGTCAATCCATCACAACGTAAAAAGATTGATCCTTAAAGAATGTTGGGAATATACGAGTATATGAATCTTTATCCATGATAAAATATGTTGAGCCAACATCTGGAGATGTATTTATAGCTCAGCCAATTTATTATCATTTTGATGAATTAGCTTTCCTAGCATTAGGGGAAAGATAAGCGGTGAAATGAGTATTATTTGAAATAAATTATTATTATCTCATATTGATCCTCATAGAAACCAATGTGAACCAGAAGTTCAAAGAATAAATCATTTGCAAAATTTAGCAAATTATTCACCAGCTGCAATACTCAAATATAAATTGATGTCTCTATTGGACACACAAAGATTGCAAATGAATCTAAATCATGCATGAAGCGTGTAGATTAGTCGGTTCCAATGAATAAAAATCCTCTAACAAGAAAATGAGCTTAAAAGCAAGATGGCTCAAAAGAGGATATGGAAGCTCAAAACAAGTAATGACATAATTAGAATTCAAGTTCCAGAAGAACTGATCAGGTACCTGAAATTTGTGGAAATGAGATCTCAATAAATTATGTCAAGAATGAAATACGATGGAACCGAAACAAAGTCAACGTTGACAATTTTGTGTGTGTATAATATAGCGCTAAATGTGATAAGCGATGAAGAGGATCATGAACCAAATTCTAATAAGAATTTAGACAAAACAACGATTGGCTAAAATAGAAAAGCTCAATTGAAGCGCACTAAGCTCACTTTGCAAAGCAATTTGGACGCTAGTCTGTACACCTGAAGATGTAAAGCTAGTTAGGCTTGTTGTTGAAGAGTACTCGCACAAACCTAACATTGATTTTGAAGAAAAATTCACCTGTAGTGAATGCAAGTAATATTTAATACTTAGTTAGTCTAGTAGCACAGAATGACTAAATTTACATGTGATAGATGTGTTACAACTTATTTGTATGGCTCATTTGATATTGATAATTATATAAACATCCGTAAATGGATTTAATTTTTCGAGACATATTGTTCGGACTCTCGAGATGATTATTCAAATATAATTAGTCTCTCTATGAGATACCATAATTTGAACGCATGAGGTATAATGATCTCAATTCATATTCTAAAATAGTGATATCAAAGTGACATCACTTGTCCATATAATTTTATGAAAAAATTAAGAAGTGAATTTGCTATAGTTTTCTACTATTGGAACTTCTGAAGAGCTTTCCAAAATCATAGATTACTCAAAGAAAGTGTTCTATATGAATGACCACAAATTATATATAATGGAATTTTGAGGTTGAACGTGTAATTGATCTCTACATGAAAAATCCCAGAAGGATTCAAGATATAAAGAAATATCTTCAACTTTTGAACTGCAAAAAGTCGCATCTTGATCTGGAGACCGAACAGTTAGCTATAACAAATATCTCAGTTCTGAAGACTATAAAAGCATACAAGCATATCACAAACCAAAAGCACCGAGAAAAGGGGTAAGATGGATATTTTATGTTTGACTATTGTAATGAATGAATTATTTTATGTATGTTACACAAATTAACCATGCAGATGCAAAGTAATTTTCTGATCTAGATCAAGTCAGATTGCAAGTCAGATATTATCTACATCTGGTGACATTGGAATATCTTTTTGATCTACAAAATAATATATGGTTCTTGCTTCTTCATTTCATGCTCAAATGCCAACAATTCAATGAAGAAGTTTTGAAGATAATACTAACTGCAAAGCTCCATTAAAAGTGGATATATCACAAGTGGCAGAGTGGAGTAGATTGCTTCATATGCACTCATGGATAAAATCAAGATGTTGGAATTTATATTCTTAAGTAACACTTTAAACAGGGGGAGAAAAACTGCACTCTTTTTCCCTTTGCCATGGTTTTGTCCCACTGGGTTTTCCTGGAAAGGTTTTTAACGAGGCAGTTTCCATTGAAAGGATATTGTACTCTTTTTCCTTAACTAGATTTTTTCCCACTGGGTTTTTTCTAGTAAGGTTTTAATGAGGCATATCTTGGGTGGACATCCAAGGGGGAGTGTTATGAATATTATTGGTGTGGATGTCCATCTTCTCCCATCTTCTCATTACTCCCTTGTAGTGGTTTTTTATTAGTGACCTCTCACTTGCCAATTCTCACCCTATAAATAGGGTTCACCCTTATGTATAGAGATAGACTTGAAGAGAATAGAAAAAGCTCTCATCTTATTCATATTTGTTCTTGTTCTTGTAGCTTCTTCTTCATCTTTCTCTTTACTTTTTATCTCTTGTTTTATAACAGAATTCGAGTTGTGAAAGAAAAAACGAACCTGGGAGAGTAGGAGAGAGAGAGAGAGAGAAGGAAGTGCAGCTTATTGCATTCTCTAGCGGCCAATGAGAGAAGATAATGCAACCGCGGGGAAGTAATCATGTTTATATAAACTAGGGTTTACATATCAAAAAAATATATATAAGTGTTCTGGGGTGTACCAACAACACCAGGAGGTGCCAACAGAAAGGGATCAGCGGCCCATTCCCACTATGGCCGGCCCAAACGGCCCAAGCATGCTAGCCTTGCAGCGCAAGTTGCGCTCCTGGCCGTTGCGCTTATTTCGGCCAGGACGCTCACCTCCAACAGTATAAATACGCCATTCACGTGTGGCTTCAGGTACGTAATTCCTACCCTGTGATACCCTGCCCGTTAGCACACCTCTGACTAGAGCGTCGGAGTGTCTTTGCAGGTACCACCCGAGGTGCTCTCAAGGCCGATCCCTATTCCTCATCAACGACCGAGCGCAGGAGCCACGAACAACATCTTCACTTCATTGGTCAGGTACCACCAATTGGCGACCACAGTGGGAGGCCCGAGCGCTATCCTACCTCGACTGTGGCTCCACCGAACATGGCCAGAAGAGACCGGCCACAATTCTCGCAATAAAGGCCGCCTAGATCGAATCTAGTAAGCCCGTTGCCGAAAATCGCAAAACGCGTCGAACAAAGTCCGCTACGATAGCGGCTCATCGAGGTCACAATCGAGATGTTTCTGAAACGAACTCAGTTCCTTGCATTACCTGCAAGTGCATCGGAAACGCGTCGATTATCCATTCCAATCGTGCAATTCTCGCAATTCCCTTCCAAAAGCAATATCGAATGCAATCTCAAAGAACTGCGTGGCGAACTCCACTTCGGATGCAACGCGTCGGACGACACACCGGCACGGATGACGGCGATGTCGCCTCACTTGTGATTTCTGTCCGAGGTCACTCGCCACCGATCTCGATCACCGTGAAAGATATGTTCCTAATTTGGCGCCACTGCGAATGAAGGCACCATTGTTGACGTCGTCTACACGTCAAAGGTTGAGATGGTGAGCACGATTTCTGTTCAATTCGACGAAAAGGAACAATATATATGACCGAGGTTGGAGAGGCTGAATCCTTTCGCAGGAATCAAGATTACGCACCAACAAGTGGACCCAAGATTCTCCAATTTTAATTCATCGTCCCCACAATTGTGACTGAAAGGTACAAACCAAACTCGGTGACTGAGTTACTCTCCATGGCAAGCTCGGCGTAAGATGAGTTCGACTTGGGTTTAGAGATGGTTTCAAAGTCAGCCCAAACCTCAACGCCGACGTCACGCCTTCTAACGGAGCTGCAGTGCATTGACGGTTCAAGCTTGGTTATTTCAAATGCAATGAAGAGTTGGTTCAAGAATGATTAAAACTCTGCAGCTACCGATGTCAAGGACCTTGTTGCAAGCTCGGCTACGTCGACCTCGACGCCGACCTTGATACTTGATGCCGACTCCAAGCCATCCACTCTGTGCTTCCCAACACCAAACGAATGTGGCGTGGCTTGGCATCTCATACAAGTCCAACTTCTTTGGATCGCAAGGAAATCCTCGCCAAGAGCCCTCGGTCGCGCAGTACAACGGCACGCTCATCAACCGATTCGGTGGTGGCCGCCGAGGTCCGATCGCACTTCTTTTTTCAAAGTCTCAGATTGAAGATTCCACACATGGTGCATGTCGTTCAAGACCGACATCGAAATCAACAAAGGCATTTGAGAGATACTCGTTGGTGAAGGGCCTCGTGTGCATCACCATTTCAGTCGATTGGGGGCCTGAGCGACGATTCCAAACTGATCTGTGCGAAGTGACTGCTCCGAATCGAGATTCACAGGTCGGTGATAACTCTATTTTATATAGAGTATTTCATATGTTTAAACTTAGTATTTGCTCTCTTTCAAGTAATAATAAAGAGTTTATATAGTATTTTATGTGATATATGATATCTTGAGTGATTTGAATGGTTATAGTTATTATTAGGCCATTTTGGATATATTGTGGTATGTTTGATGTTTTTGTTCAGTGCAGTCTCAATCTTTATCTGCATCAATGCTCTCGTGACCGATCCTCGCATCAAAAGCGCACTACTTGGTGAATAAGCGACTGTTTCATATGCATCCACATGCAAAGTGATGACCTCCTGCTTGGTTCTCTGATGCCATCCAACCTTGTATAGTAGGCGCCTTCCATTCACACATAGCTATAGGCATAGCTTTGAAGAGTCACCAACATAGGGACACTTGTTCTATCACCATGGAACCGCCTACTATGTGATTAAGTCAAAGATTTCAACATGGATAAACCTCCGGAAAGCAACTACGGCTATGATCCACTCAAGATGACTTCAACATGAAGGAAGGAAGCACCTCACTTGAAGGCTATAAAAGGACCTCACATCTTCATTTGGAAAGATATCACAATCCATAAGTTAGATCAAAATTTCAATATACATAGTTAGTTTTTATATTTTTAGAGGAAGAGGAAGGAATTCATAAATCCTCCTTAACTCATTTTCATAGTGTTTGTATAGTGCTAAGGAGTAATGCTAGTGCATTGCTAGAAGACTTCATACAAAGGTTTTCAACATTTGTAACTTTACTCTTGTTGTTTCTCTTTTGTGATTTCTATATATATAAACATGGTCTATTCGGTTTATATATATCTTGCAATGTCTCTTGTTAGCTAAACCTTTCTTAGTTGGAATGTTCTAATCATTTAATGAGCTTTTAAGTAAGTATGTTGCATGTATGTATGTTTGTACTTTAGTTCTTGCTTGATAATCTTTTCAAAACTTATTTTGAACTTGATCACTTAGAATAAGTAGATTTGTAAATGACCAGACATGGCTTACAATTAAGAACTCAAGAACTAATATGGGTGAGTGTTTTACATAAAGAAACCTTTGTGAAAACCATGCTAAGTCCTAGACATAGGATAGTATAGTCCATAGGATAATTGTGGGTACTTAAAATACAAGAGTGAATTCACTTAAGCAAATTGGATAATTGTTAGGAGGCAAGATAGGCACTAACACCCCTTTCTTTCTTGCATAGAATAAGGATCATAAGAATTTGGTAATGATACTCAAGAAAGTGACCGAAAGGCACATAGCTAATGCAACAAAGATTCAGTTGTTTGCATCACATCTTGCATCATACACTTATAAGTAAATTACTTGATGAAGACATTCCAACTAGCTTTTCTCTTTTACACTATCAACATTCTTTCTTAGTTTTCTAACTTAGTTGTGATCATCAAACAAAATCCAAAATTATTTTGTTACTTAGTGACTTTACACTTTATTACTTTATATTTGTTTTAAAAGTGAGTTTTTCAATCTCTGTGGGTTCGATCTTTTTACTACTTGTTTTTGGACAGTGTATACTTGCACTCAAGTGTATGTGGCATTTCCACACACCAGTCGGTTCTTCCCTTCAGCTTCCACCCGAGCCAGCCAACTATCAGCGAGTTCGGTTCGCCACTTTCATGCGAATTTCCGATGCAAGTTCAGCACCCTATCTCGAAAGTGAGGACGGCTACGAACTCTGATATATGTTGCCGAGCTGGTGGTCAGACACTATCACACGTCGAGACGTTTGCGTTCTGCTGAGGGGTAGAGAATTGGTGGGTCTCATTTGAAACATAGTTCGGTCTTCAATGCATAACGGCCGTTCTTGAGCACATTACGACCATGCTTGTTGAGCGACCTAAGATGTCGCCGGGCACCAAGAGCATGGACAATCCAAAGACGCCTAAACAAAGTCTGCAGGCCGTAACTTCGTCCACATGGGGGCGTGTGAGCTTGCGTTGGAAAGCTGAGAAGCAGAGCTACAGCTTTCATGATAAAGCAAAATCAGACTCGGGTGTCTCCCACCCATTTCTGCTCGCCCAAAGTGGGGCGCCCAAAGCTTTGTCGCCTTGAGCGACCCGAAAGTCTGCTAGCTCAAGAGACCATAACCTCGTCCACGTTCACCCGATGGGGCGTGTGAGCATGCGTTGGAAAGGCGAGAAGCAGAGCTACAGCTTTCATGTTAAACTCAAGTCAGATTCAGAAGTTCTACACCCCTTCTGGTCATCCAAGTAGGGCGCCCTACACTACAAATGAAGAACGTAGGCCCCGAGCGGTCTACAATCGAGCGCCATCGAAATGGCCTGGGCGGTCAGAAAGACCCACCAACAAGTGCAGGCCCCGAGTGGTCTACAATCGAGTGCCATCGAAATGGCCCAAGGGTCGGAAGGACCCACAACAGAGTAGCCCAGGCGGTCTACAATCGAGCGCCATCGAAATGGCCCCGGTCGAAGGACCCACCAACAAGTGTAGGCCCGAGCGG
Organism: Oxytropis ochrocephala; assembly: GCA_020916435.1. Lineage (NCBI taxonomy): Eukaryota > Viridiplantae > Streptophyta > Magnoliopsida > Fabales > Fabaceae > Oxytropis > Oxytropis ochrocephala. Next base: position 82,695,434 of record CM037094.1, on the reverse strand, counting down.
TCTACAATCGAGCGCCATCGAAATGGCCCAAGGGTCAGAAGGACCCACAAACAGCGTAGGCCCCAAGCGGTCTACATCGAGTGCCACCGAATTGGCCCAATCGAGCGCCACCGAGTTGGCCCACTCGAAGGTCACCGCGTTGACCTACGTCTAGTGCCACCGAGTTGGCACAACCGTCAGTGTCATCGAATGACCGAGGTCAAGCAATGACCCACTAATGAGCTTAGACAGATTTATTTTTCTCTCGCCTCTCAATCGCTTTTGAGGTCGTGACGGCCTACTCTTTCTCTGCACGTCGTTCTGATTTGAGGCAGAGGTACTGGCACCTCGTTGCCCCATCAGGCACCGCATTGGGGAGATCGAGGCCTCTTTGTCACAACCCCGACAAGAACTACAAGCTTTGCACTGTCAGCAGGAGGATGCGGCGAACAAGCTTGCAAAGGCCGCCGAGAACAGACCGCCACACCCCTAAGCAGCGATGGCGGCGACCACATGCACTTAGTGGCAGTGTCCACATACTCGGATGTGGCAGCGACCACATGCTCGGCAGTGGCAGCGTCCACACCTCGGCAGTGGCAGTGTCCACATACTCGGCTGTGGCAGCGTCCACACCTCGGCAGTGGCAGTGTCCACATACTCGGTTGTGGCAGCGACCACATGCTCGGCTGTGGCAGCGTCCACACCTCGGCAGTGGCAGCGACCACATACTCGGCTGTGGCAACGTCCACACCTCGGCTGTGGCAGCGTCCACACCTCGGCTGTGGCAGCGTCCACACCTCGGCGATGGCGGCGACCACATGCTCTGCGTGGCGGCGTCCACACCTCGGCGATGGCGGCGACCACACACCGGCGTGGCGGCGTCCACACATCGGCGATGGCGGTGTCCACATACCTACCGTGGCAGCGACCACATGCTCGGCTGTGGCAGCGTCCACACCTCGGCTGTGGCAGCGACCACACACCCCCGGGCGTGGCGGCGTCCCACACCTCGGTAGTGGCGGTGTCCACATACTACCGTGTGGCGGCGACCACATGCTCGGGCGTGGCGGCGTCCACACCCTCGGCGATGGCGGTGTCCACATACTCGGTACGTGGCGGCGTCCACACCTCGGCTGTGGCAGCATCCACACCACATGAGTGGCAATAACCACATGCTCGGTTGCTCATCATGCCCCTGGCAGCAGAGCGACCGTAGGGTCACCGAGTTGGCCTATAACGATCATTACCGTCGAACGACCGACATCGAGCGCCGCCAAGTCGGCCCAAAACGAGTGTCGTCAAGCGACCCGAGGTTAAGCAACGGATGTTTTCGAAAGACATATTGGCTTACGATAGGCTTAGAGCGGGCGCTTCGAAGGCCCAAACAAATGATCGACTCATGTCAATCGAAGATGCGGTACCCTAGCGCTGGGGGCAGCGATTCAAGCCTCGGCCGCGCCTTGGCGACCTAGGCTTGGGGGCAACGATGCAGGGTGTACCAACAACACCGGGAGGTGCCAACGAAAGGATCGCCGCCCATTCCCACAATGGCCGCCCAAACGGCCCAAGCATGCTAGCCTTGCAGCGCAAGTTGCGCTCCTAGCCGTTGCGCTTATTTCGGCCAGGACGCTCACCTCCAACAGTATAAATACGCCATTCACGTGTGGCTTCAGGTACGTAATTCCTACCCTGTGATACCCTGCCCGTTAGCACACCTCTGACTAGAGCGTCGGAGTGTCTTTGCAGGTACCACCCGAGGTGCTCTCAAGGCCGGTCCCTATTCCTCATCAACGGCCAGAAGCGCGAGAGCCACGAACAACATCTTCACTTCATTGGTCAGGTACCACCAATAAGCTAGGGCTTCCTTTACTTCTAGGCTCAGTTAAACCGGGAATTAAAGTCGGTGAAAAAGTTCTCTCTCTCTCTGCTAGGTCACAAGCGCGCGCTTGCAGCTAGCCGTTAACTATGAGCTCGAGCACTCCGGGAAGTGCTTCTTCACCAGACGAACCTGTATTACACAACTCTAAGAAACACAAAGCTACATCTATTACAGATCCTGTCTCTGTTATTGAAGATGAAATTATGCCTGATAGTGTCAAAGAAAAGAAAACTGAGAAACCCAAATCCTTCAAAGCTGCTCTTATGAAGGTATTAGGAGATGATGATCTTGATGAGCCTTGGGGTGATTTATTGACTGCAGAAATGCCCGAAGATAAGTGGTACAAACCCTGTGAAGAAGAAAAAGAAACAACTGTGAGAATCAAATCTTCATGCCCTAAAGTTCTGGTGTTTGATGAAGAAATGAATGATTGTTGTAAGCCTTGGAGAAATACTTTGATTGTCAAAGTGCTAGGTACTAGAGTCAGTTTTAGAATGCTTGAATCTAAACTGAGGAAGTCCTGGCTGTTGAATGGTGAAATGAAAATTACAGACCTAGCTGATGATTTTTACATGATTCAACTCTCAGATATAGAAGATTATAGACATGCTATGTTTGAAGGACCTTGGAAGGTAGCAGATCATTACCTCATTGTCCAAAGGTGGAGGCCTTTCTTCTCTTTAACTTCCTCACTTAATAAGAAGGTTGCTGTTTGGGTTAGAATGCCTAAACTTCCAGTGGAACTCTGTACTGACAAGATCCTAACAAGAATAGGGAATACATTAGGAGTCATGTTGAGAGTGGACAAAATGACTTCATTACACCAAAGGGGAAAATTTGCTCGTATTTGTATTGAACTTGACCTTGATGAACCTCTCTCGTCTCACTTTGAGATAAGAGGAGTTAAAATTCCTGTGGAATATGAAGGACTTCATTCAATTTGTTTCAGATGTGGAAAGTATGGCCACAAGAAAGATCAATGCAGAGAATTCCTAGGGACTGTTCAAGAGGTTGAACCTGTGGTGGAGACAATGATTGACATTTCTGGTGATGTTGAGATGGTTAAAGATTCAAACTTGACCAAGATTCAGAATTCCCAAACTGTTCAAGAACCTGCAACAACAAATAATCCAGTCATTATTTCTGTTAATGTTGACGATGAAGAGGAAGAAACAAGTTTGGGACCTTGGAATATTCCTAAATATGTTAGTAAAAAGAAAAAGAAGAGCACTTCTAATCTTGCTAATACAAAGAGTCAAATTGGAAAGAAGTATGAAGATACAAACAAGTCTGAGAATGATAAGATTATTGCTGAGAATTATGTCAAGCAAAATGAAGCCAATGTGGTTACTAATGAGCAAGTTATCCAAGTTAAGGATTGTGAGCAATCCACTGAATCAAAAAGCTTTTATGTGCAGGATGTTAAACACAAAGTGAGAAACAATGGAGGAGGCAGAAACCCTCAAAATACTACTAAAGGTAGAGGAATTACTAAAGCGGTAAAGGGATATCTAGTGGAGATATAGGTGTGACTACCAAAAGTAATGTTAAAGCTAATGGGGGTAAGCAATCTACCATAGAGAAAGATATCCATCCGAATAAGGACATTGGTCCTTCATCTAGTCAACATGTCATTTTAGATGACAAGAAACAAAAGGAAGAATATTATGTACTAGATTATATGACAACTATGTACAAGACACATGGTGAGAATCTTTTCAACAGGATCTAAAACTCTAATCCTATTAGAAATTTGCCATTGGCCTTGTGAGTGAAGAAGATAAAGGAAGAGTCATGACTCTTAGAAACTCTAGTTTGGGAGTGAAGTTCAAGGAATCAAAGATGTTACTACCAAGGTGAAGCCTATTGGTGTTAGCAAGGATTTGAATGAGCTTATTGGTGATTGTTCACCTATGGATGACACTGAGGAAATTGTTCCTCAACAACAATCTAATTCTCAATGAATGTGATTTGTTGGAATTGCCGAGGAACGGCAGTTAAAGGGTTTGCAGGTCTTATAAAAGATATGAAGAGAGACTATGCAGCTTCTCTTATTGTTTTGCTGGAGACTCACACAAGTGGTGCTATGGCCAATAGAATTATCCGTAGAATTGGTTTTGAGAAGCATTTTGTTAGAAGTGCTAGAGGTCAGTCAGGTGGTATATGGCTGCTTTGGGATACTAATTTTTGGAATATTAATATTCTTAAAGAATCTGATCAACTAGTTCATGTGGAGGTTAGTACTAATATTAATAATCCTTGGTTCCTTACCTTTGTTTATGGGAATCCTCACTTTACTCAAAGACAAACTCTTTGGGATGAATTAAATGAGTTACATTCGGATATTGTTGGGCAATGGTGCCTTATGGGTGACTTTAATGCCATTCTCAAGGATAGTGAAAGAACGGGGCCCCTCCTTACTCAGAATAGAGGTATTGAAGCTGGCTTTCAAAGAACTGTTGATGATTGTAGCCTTATTGATATGGGTTTCAATGGAGATATATTTATGTGGGCTAGAGGAAATACAAGGAAGAGGCTGGATAGAGCTCTTTGTAATTTGGATTGGAGGTTGAGGTTTTCCGATGCTGGCATTTATCACCTTCCCAAACTTAAATCGGATCATTCTCCTTTGCTGTTAAAATTTGATAATATTAGACCTCCTAATAGGAGGAGGAGGCCTTTTAGGTTTGAAGCTATGTGGATTTCTCATCCCTCATTTAATCAGCTGATCAAAGATAATTGGAGGAATGATGTATCTAACTATCCAAACCAACTTAAAGAGCTCCAGGGAGTCTTGAGTGAGTGGAATAAAGAAGTTTTTGGTAATATTTTTTCTCAGAAGAAAATTCTGGTTAAGAAGCTGAAACAAATTGATAAGAAACTTCAAGCTAACTGGTGTAGTAAGCTGTTGGATCTTCAAAAACAGACTTGGAACTCTTATGAGGATATTCTAGCTAAAGAGGAGGTTTTGTGGTTTCAAAAGTCCTGTGCCAAGTGGATTGAATTTGGGGATAGGAATACGCGTTTTTTCCATGGGGTTACTCTTATTAGAAGAAGAAGAAATCATGTGAAAATCCTTCAAAATTCTCAAGGGGATTGGATTGATGATCCCAATGAACTTGAGTTAATTGCTACTGAATTCTTCAAGGACTTGTTCACTGCTAATGAACCTTTATCCCCCTATATCCTTGAGGAGCATTTTCCTTCTCTGGAAGACATGCATTTACTTGAGATGAATAGGTTGATTACTAATGATGAGATATATAATATGGTCAGAAATATTGGTGCTTTCAAAGCCCACAGTGGGATGGATTCAAGCTATTTTCTACCAAAGTCAATGGAGTGTGGTTGGTGAGGATTTCTGTAACATGGTTAAATGCTACTGGAATCAACCTGAGAAGATTACAGAAATCAACTCTACTCTTCTAGCTTTAATTCCTAAAGTGGATAATGTTGTTTCTATGAAGCAATTTAGGCCTATTGGTCTATGTAATGTCATGTACAAAGTCATTACTAAGATGGTGGCTAGTAGACTCAGAAATGCCCTGCAGAAACTTATAGGGCCAGCTCAAGCATCCTTCATTCCCAAAAGACAAATTCATGACAATATTATAGTGGCTCAAGAGATTTTTCATTCTATGAGATCCAAAGGGGGAAAGAAAGGTTGGATGGCCATTAAAATTGACCTTGAAAAAGCCTATGATAGACTGAGATGGGAGTTTGTCAAGGAAACTTTGGAAGACATAGGTATTCCTTCTCATCTGATTCGTATCATTTGGTGTTGTATCTCAACTCCATCTATGAGGGTTATTTGGAATGGTGAGAATTTGGAGGAATTCTACCCTACTAGAGGTATCAGACAAGGAGATCCAATATCTTCGTATCTGTTTGTTCTTTGCATTGAGAGACTCTTTCAAGTTATTGAGCAAGAGGTTGAGTTTAAAAGCTGGGTTCCTATCAAAGTTAGTAGAGGTGGCCCTAAAATTTCTCACTTAGCATTTGCAGATGATCTCCTCCTTTTTGCCGAGGCCTCCACTGATCAAGCTGAATTAATCTCTCAAACTCTTCTCAACTTCTGCATGAGTTCGGGCCAAAAGGTGAGTGCTGATAAAACTAGGGTGTTCTTCTCTAGGAATGTTCATATTACTTTGAGAAATGATATTTGCAATGTGTTGGGCTATAAATCTACCACGGACCTAGGCAAGTACCTTGGGGTGCCTATTTTTCACAAAAGGGTTGGTATTAGTACCTTTAATTTTGTTGTTGAGAAGGTCAAGCAAATACTTAGTAATTCGTACCTTACTCTGGAAACTTGGTCATGAAGTCCTTTTGACCAATTTTGAAAGGAAACGTAGGAAGATGACCAACATTAGTGTCTGTCCTCTTTGTAATGTGGGAGAGGAAACGTTATTTCAACCGCCGAGAGATTGTAGTTATGCTCGTCGTGTGTGGTGCAGTCTCAACCTTCACAATTCATAACAATTTCTTTAGCAACAATGATTGGATAAATTGGCTTGAGAGTAATTTGAAAAGTCAAGCTTTGAAAAGTGAGTTACCTATCTAGAGTATTCGCTTCGGTATCGTTCTGGATTACATTTGGAGGAATAGGAACGATTGGGTGTTTAATTCCAAGAAAACATCTGTTCAAAGCATAATTATCTCTATTAATTGCCAATTAAGCTGGATCGTTGATACTTTGAAGAAGAACACTAATTAACCTCAAGCCGAACTGCAGCTTAATCAGTAGAATTGAGGTGAAGAGTTGTAGTCCTCCGCCGATCGGATCTTTCAAGCTCCATTGTGATGGATCTGTGCAAAATTATGGTTGTGTTGCGATGGGTGCGGAGGTATTCTTTGCGATTGTTATGGGAGAGTGAAGTTTGCTTTCTCTCATAAGTTGGATGGTTGTAGCGTTTTGGAAGCTGAAATGTGGGGTGTTTATCATGGTATCTCAATTGCTTGGGGGTTTGGTTTTACTAAAATTGTGGTTGAGAGTGATTCACAGGAAGCGATTGATTTTCTGGAGACTGGGTTTGGGAAGGATGAGAAGATTCAGAGGCTTCGCTGCAGTATTTTGGAGGTTGGAGAAGGTGCTTTTGTTATTTAGTGGTTGAAGGTAGATAGAGAATTGAATGAAGTTGCTGATACTTTGGCAAAGGCAAGTTATCAGCTGAGGGATACTTGTGTTGTAACGCCCCAAAATAATTCAAGTATTTATTTAATTAATTTAATTAGGTGCTATAGTGGTTGGTTGTATTAAAATAATAATAGAGTAATTAATTTAACTAAGAGGTGGTGGTTAGTAAATAAGGGAGTGGTGTGTTAATTATGTTAGGGAGTAGTGGAAGCAATTAAGGGAATGTAAATAAAGCTTACAATATTTAATTAAGTAGAATAATTAATTAGAATTTCGTTTGTTTCGGGGGATGTTCAAAGTAACTAGGAGGGTGTGATTTGGGCCCGTCATTGTTAAGTAGCCCAATTTAGTTGATAAAAACCCCTAGGGTCTTAGGAAACTCTCACTTGTGCAAAGGAACCAAAAACTAGCGAAAAAGTGAGAGTGTGAGACCGCAGCGCGAATGAGAGAAAGAAGAGGGAAGGATTTCGTGAAGCTCACAAGGGAAAAAGCTAGGGATTGTTGGTGTCTTGGGGAGTTGCTTGAAGCTTTGTGTGTTCTTCAATCTCTAAAGGTTAGGGGCTCTCCTTTCTTACTTAATAACCTATTGGATTAGCAATGATAGTAGTTAGGTTCTAGGGATGAATTGTAAATAAGGGAGCCCACGTGATAGTAGTTAGGTTCTAGCAATGATAGTAGTTAGGTTCTAGCAATGATAGTAGTTACTTAATACCCGTGAAAAACCCGCTATGCGGGTACCCACGTGTGTATTGGACGAGTACGAGTAGTTTTTATATTAAATGAGACGAGTAGCGGTTAACTACTACCCGTGCCCGCCCCGCCCCGCCCCGCCCCGTTGACATCCCTACATTAGACGGGTGTGGATTTTTATACCCCAGAGCTGTCAATGGGCCAGACTCGGCCTATAGGATCAAATAACATATGTGGGATGGGTCAAGCTAACCAAATATTCTAATGAGCTACATACTTTATGGCCCAGCCCGACATCAGTCCATGGGCCAATAGGCCACAAATCATTGAATTTTTAGAATTTGACCATAGTTTTTTCCCTACACATGAGCAATACAAAAGACAATATTTTGGGAGTAGCATACATAACATAAATAAACCTATTTTGGCTCAAACAAAGCCAATTTAAATTTATTTTGGCTTTACAAATCACCATGAATAATACATTAACGTTTTGTCTATAACCATAAGTTGTAAAAGCAAATTTCTAAATTTGTCTTGGCTTTACATATAACACTTTGTCTATAAGCGATCGAAATAGCTCAACTACAATACAATAGACCGGACCAAGTAGTCGTTACAATACAATGGCAGTTACATAGTATCTTCTTAATTGTTGGGATAATCGACTATTCTTGAGTTGTCGAGCCTCACTAGACCAGACCGAATATTTAGGTATACCGCCGGCTCATGGTGTTGTGTTCCTTGCTTAGCCCGGCTATGCGGCGCCCAGTCCTCGGGTGTCACTAACATCATCCCCTCACATAAAAATTGTTTACATAAAAAGTTCAAGCATTGGTAAAAAAAATAAAAAATCAAGCACTTAAATTTGGTTTTTTATTTATTTATAAAAAAACTAGAAAAAAAAAATGATCATGGTATTGGTATTAAATTTTGTCAAAAAAATAAAATGGTATATTGGTATTAAATACTTCTAAGTTCTACTGGCTACTTACTGCAAGCGTGCCGTATTAGTAGTGGAGTTGTAGCCTATCATGTTTTTTGGCCCGAATCTTGTTGTACCAGAACATCATCAATTAGGTTTTTATTTATTTATCCCTAAGTTTCCGACGGAAATCCATATAAAAACGCATTTTTTTTTTGTTTCTACTTAGTTCTTTGTTGCTAACTCTCCGCCGATGGATGTGCACCACGACAAGATGCCGTTAACATCAACAATTGTCTGAATTGCATCTTCGTCTTGCCGCCCCACCAAACACTTTCAACTTTACCTTCTTCCCACTTCATCATATCAGCAGCTTAATAGATTCTCAATTTCCACCTCTATCTATTCTTCGTCTTCTAGACTCTGCACGTTACTTTCCTCTCTTGACTGGTATGATTTTTTTATTTTATTTAATTATTTGCAAACTGAATTTTTAGTATTCATTCTAATGTTGTAGGTGTGTGGTTTTGCCTCTTTCTATGTTTTTGTTACTTTGCCAACAACCTTAGAATTTAAAGCCATCTCTGCTTATTTTATGTTTATTTATTATATACACTTCAATTTGAAGTAGTCAGCTTTAAAATGTCATGTCTGTTATTATTTTTATGTTAATTTCATATTTCATATGCCTTTCTTCATCTATATGAAGTTGCCAAGAACGTTCGCAATTCACCAAAACATGTTTTTTCCCATCTGAGACATAATTTTGAATATTCATTGGAGCTGACTATTCTGATTTCTGAATGATTCGTTTGTTTTTATAAAAACTCACAGTTTGCTGAATCAAATGGAACACGAGAAAGCCTCTATCTTGGAAGCAGGATCCATGCGAGAAATTGAAATACCTATTGCATCTGACAAACTTGAACTTCTTCCTATGAAAACAGTGACATCTTGCAATTCTGTCTGTCGTTTTTCTAGACAGCAAAACAGTGTTGTGGTATCAAATGAGGCAGCAAAATCAGCAAAGAAACTTTCTTTACTCATAGTTTTCTATGCCATTGTGATGGTTGTTGAAGTTATTGGGGGTTTAAAATCTCACAGCCTAGCTGTCATTAGTGATGCTGCACACTTGCTTTCTGATATTGCTGGTTTCGCTATCTCTCTCTTTGCAGTGTGGGCTTCAGGTTGGGAGGCAACACCTCTTCAATCTTTCGGATACAATCGTCTTGAGGTTTTGGGCGCCCTTTTATCTGTGCAGTTAATTTGGTTCATATCTGGTTTTCTAATATATGAAGCAGTAGGTAGACTTGTTCACCAAAATGCTAGGGTGAATGGAAAGCTCATGTTCCCAATTGCTGCATTTGGGTTTGTTCTTAACTTTATCATGGTTGTATGGCTTGGTCATGATCACACTCATCATCATGGCTTTGGAGACTCAGATCATGATCATCATCATGATCATCATGGTCATGGTCATCAATACTCCGGAGACTTGCATCATGAACACGGTGTGAATGAGGAACTGCCTAAAATAACTGATGAGGAGAAACTTACCATGCTTTCAAGTAGTCAGAGAAATATAAATCTCCAAGGGGCCTATTTGCATGTCATGACTGATATGATTCAATCCATTGGAGTGATGATTGCAGGGGGCATAATATGGGCTGAACCAGAGTGGTTTATGGTTGATCTTTTATGTACTATCATATTCTCTCTTTTATCCTTAAGTACTACTCTCCCCATGCTTAGGAATATTTTTGGCATTCTGATGGAGAGGACACCGAGTGAGATCAATCTCATTCAGCTGGAAAATGGCCTTAAAAATATCAAGGGAGTGCAAGAGGTTCATGACTTGCACGTTTGGGCCATAACAGTTGGGAAAAATTTTCTATCTTGTCATGTAGTGGCTGAGTCTGACATCAGTTCCATTGATTTACTTGCTACGATTAAGGATTATTGTGAAAAAAATTATCGAATACAACATGTAACCATACAAATTGAGTAACGTATTCTTTTATGTTCCTTTATTTTATCCTGTTAATTGTTCCTGAATGCATCATCGAATAGATTCACAGGACGTTCTTTTCTGTCTCTAAACTTTAAACAACTGAAATACTTGAAAATGCAAAGGCTTCAAGGTCCTAACTTTTCACAAAATGCAACTATTTAACAAATAATTGTTTTCCCTTTAGTTGATAAATCAAGCCACCTTTTTAGTTTCACCATTTGAAGTTTAAATTTCACGAGCATTCATGTTTTTGCAAATGAGATGCATGATTTTGCCTCAAAAAGTAGCTAATGGGCTTTATATGGTTACAAAGATATTGCAAAAGGGCTGATCATATTATTCTGGTCAAGCAGATATCAACAATGAATTAACAAAAGTCAGAAGCTACTTATAATCTTACATGACCATCCTGAAACGTCAGTTTCCAATTAACCACGCTATATCATCAATATGTCAGTTCAAATATTACATCAATAAAAGAGAAATTATCACATAACAAAAGAGATAACCGAAAGAAACTAGCAACACTATTGTTTTGAAGCTTTCACCTCATCGCAACTCAACGAAGTAAATGTACTCTACATGTTTCTCTCTCACCCACAAAGGAAAAAAAAAAAAGAGAAAGGGGCAAAAACAGAATTGGGGAAAAAATACTATCTGCTAGTAATGATTGTACTTCAAATGTCACATTAAGTAGAACAACAGCCTTTCTTTGTATTGCCAGATGCATCTGCAACATTGATGGTGGTTCCTTGGCCAGGAAGTGAGGTGCTAGAAGCTGCTTCCTGAGCTGCAAGTGCTTTTTTGCTTACAATGTGATAGATCTCTGTCAATATGGTTTGGAATGCCTTCTCAATGTTGGTTGCTTCCAGTGCAGATGTCTCAAGAAACGATAGACCTTCCTTCTCCGCCAATGTTTGACCATCATCCCCCGAAACAGCTCTAAGATGGTTCAAATCAGACTTATTTCCAGCCATCATGATAACGATATTAGAATCCGCATGGTCCCTCAGTTCACGCAGCCACCTTGAAACATTGTCAAAGGTTTGCCTCTTAGTTATGTCATATACAAGGAGAGCACCAACAGCTCCTCTGTAATAGGCACTTGTAATGGCACGGTATCGCTCCTGACCTGCCGTATCCCAGATCTGTGCCTTAACAGTTTTCCCCTCTACCTGTGGAGGAAGGAAGATAAACAAATAATCATTAGTAACACTGTCATACAAACAAGGACTCTTAAACAATCTCTGCACTCTCATGCAAACAAGGATTCTTAAACAATCTCTGCATATCATCTTACGCTGTGTTTGTTTTGGATTTTCACTCAAATTCCGGTGAAAACCTCAGTTGGGCAAAGACTATTTTGTTTGGTTGTCGTGTCATTGGTGCGTAATATCCATAAGTTTTGTCACCGACTAATCAACGCCGGGGAACTTGACTGACTACATGTATACCCGGCTTTGCCGGTCCGTGTGGTTCCCCCTCCCAACAGAGTTTTTGCCACACCCAAGATTCAAACCTGATACCTTGGGTTGGGCAAAGACTATGAGCCCGAAGCTTCTAAAAGAATCACAAAAATTGTCTTGGGAATTGTATTTTTGAGCCTAGTGAAAACAATCTAAGCCAAATAGGCTCTTAAGTCTTAATTGAAAATAACTTCAACATTAATTTTTTTTTACTTTCAACATCTATCATAAAATATTAGTTTTAAGTTTAACACTCAAGATCAGTGAATTCAGGATATTTGGAAACTCACATACTTGGGTACAAAATCTGAGTTATCATAAGCTATCCATGTTAAGGTACAACATACCAAACTAAGATTTCAATCTATATTTGTTCATGGTAATATGAATTTGAGTGCTCTAGAGTCTGAACTTGATCATACCACTTAATGCTAAAATCATTCCTCTCTAAGATGCGTAGTCTTACTTGATGTTCGACATAAAAGGATCTAAGCTATAATTTCCAACATTCTAACAAATTAACACTTTGGAAAACAAAAACAAAAAAGTAAAGCAGTAAAAGATCAATCAGCAAAGGCAGATGTTATGTTACAAATGAAGGCATTCAATGGAGCGATGGCAAAACCATGAAAGAAAGGGGAAGTAAAAGTACCTGAAGGGTTCTAGTGGCGAATTCAACTCCGATAGTAGATTTGGACTCTAAGCAAAACTCATTTCGAGTAAACCTGGAAAGGATGTTGGATTTTCCAACACCAGAATCCCCGATCAAAACGATCTTGAAGAGATAGTCATACTCGTGGTCCACCCTATGCGCCATAGATCTCCTCCTCTTCGATCTCTTAAATTAAATATACCAGATCCAATTCCAAACAACACACACAGGTATTCATTCAGATCCAAATCCAAGCCATGAAAATAAGGAAGCACGGACGAAACGAAGAAACAGATCTAATAACAGAACCGAAAAGTAAAAGAACTCACCGCGAGACAGATTGATCGATAAGAAAGAGCAACGAATTGAGAAATGAATGCGTTTGGTGAAGTTTTCAGTCGGTAGCTGAGCAAACTCAGGTGAATGAGAACTGTAGGGTAACCGAACAAACCGCAGGGGATTTAACCGGAGAAGAAGGGGAAGAGGAAGAGGGAGAAGGGTGGAGGCTTTTTCAGGGGAGAGTGGCCGAATTGGCCAATCGGAGAAAACGGAAATATCGATGAGTGAGAAAGCACTTGGAATTGGAAGTGGAACGGCAAATAAATAAGGTTCATTTTATTCTATTCCTATCAAAAACGTTTTAAAAAATGGTTAGTATTCTTTTTTAAATTGTTGCGGTTATTTATTTATTTATTTATATTTTTATAGGGTGAGAACGGTGTCGTGTTGGGGAATGGAATAGGACAAAATCCGTGTGAGTTGAAAGCTGATTGTAGTAGGCCGTGGCAAGCTGGCAGGTGTGGGGGGACTGTAGCATGATGAAGGACAAACAAGGTGTCATTGCCAGTGTTTTTACAGGCTTTTCTTTGTTGGGTGGCATGCTTTTGTTCCTCTCTCCTCTTCTCTTGTGATTGCGTGCTGACGTGCTGTGCCTCCTCCTAACTAGGCTAACCAATCATAACCTTATAATAATTAGGGGATCCTCGACAGAGTATTTGAGCTGATTGAGCATCTTTGTTTACTCCCTCCGTCACACTTTATTTCTGATTTAAGGTTTTGATACACCTTTTAAGAAAAATAATTGAGAATCTAAATTTTTTAAAAAGTATTGTCTAATTTACAATTTAACTATTTATCTCTCTACCTATATAAATGTGAATCTTTTATTTTAGGTGAAAAGTTATCATAATTAATAGGGGTATAAGTGTAAAAGAACATTAAACTTTCATTGAAAATCTAAAACCACAATCAATTTGAGACAAATTAGTTTTGCTAAAACAACAAACAGTTTGGGACGAAAGGAGTATTGTGTTAGCCATACGGATTATTGAATGAATGAAATTATAGTGAATACTGTTCACGACCGAGCCGAGCCTCGATCCAGCACGTGGCATCCCAAGACAGAGCGCCGAGGGACTAAGATCTTGGAGCGCCTCTTATGCTCGGCGGCGGTCTATGTGATCGGTCCCCACCTTTAGCCTAGGCATCTTCCTGTAACCGTCGCCTTTATTATGTAACTGAACCTTTAATTATGTAACGGTTATCAATTATTAACCATGAATGCCTGTAACACTATATATCTCGCCCAGAGAGGCTAATGAAGAGGTTGAACGATTTTTCTATCTACGCGAGACCATCCATTGTGTTCTTGATAATTCCATTCACAGAAATTGTTGAGAACATTGGCGCCACCGTGGGGCGCAGTAAAACTTTTCCTACGCCCCACAACTAAATTCTAAACCGATTCATCATTACTAGCATAATGGTGACCACGAGAAATTTGAATAATGGCGCGCGCCGTCTAAGCAGGGATCCGAGATTGAGCAACTTGCCATATTGTTCAAACACCGCAAGCCCGTAACGCAGATCAAGCCCGTCAAAATGAAGAACAAGCTATACGTGCCCGAGCTGCAGGCGAGGAAGTGCGTTGCAAGCTCAACTCAGAAATGAGACACTTCGCCCGTGTGATCGACGCTACTAGAACACGCTGCGGGCGTTTTGACCTTTTCGGCCGCTATCCAGCCGCTTCAACTCCCCGCGCTCGTGGAGCCATCCATTGCCACATACGATGGTACGGGAGATCCTCTTAGTCATGTCGATGCGTTCCAAACGCAGATGATGATCGATGGAGGAACCGAGCGCCATTAGTTGCAAAATGTTCGCGGGACTTTAGCCGACGTAGCCTTAAAATGGTTGAGGGCTACCGAACGCTCTATAGCAAGTTTTGAAGATTTAGCTTGATCGTTTCATACAACAATTCTCGCAAATAAGAAGAAGCGAATCTTTGGTGAGGATATGTTCGATGTACGCCAAGAGGCGGGAGTCTCGAAGGCTACCAGAGCGCTTCAACAAGTCAGCGGTTTTAGTGGATGATCGACGAGAGATTTTTGTGAAAGCATTTATGAAAGGTATTCGCAACGGAACCTTTAGTGAAGCCCTTTCCTTATGGAAACCGCGGACCATGGATGAGATTAGAGTCCAGAAGCGGAGAAACACATTGACGCAGATGACATTGCCCTCGGAAAGGATGAAAAGGACATGCAAGCACCACAAGGCGCGTGGTCTCACCGAGACGTTCCCCACCCGTCCCGGCATGCACCCTACGGCCGCGCGCGACAGAGGCGCACATGCAAAGTCAAAGGGCGACGCGACTCGTCCTCCAAATGCGAATTGGCCTTCACCTCACGAAGGCAAGACCGTCGGTGATTTTAGACGAAGGACTTCATGATGGATCGATCACGCCGACCGCCGCCTTTCGCGTCGGTGTAATGGGTAAGAGTACTGTGGTCTTATTGCGGTACCACCGGACGGAGGACATGACACGGACAATTCTTTGGACCTCAAACAAAGCAAATTGAAAGCGACTCATTGGTAGCGGTCAACTCAAAAGTACGTCAAAGCGGTGAAGAAGGAAGCGAAGGCACCAGCCCCTCAAAGCCGTGCGCCCAAAGAATCAAACGCATGCAAGCGAGAGGAGAAAGAGGCAAGCGCGGCGAGCATGAAACGGCCGAAAAGGGAAGAGTTAACACGATATCCAGGAGGATTTTCGAGAGGGGAGCCACATCCTCATCCCGAAGAAGATATGCTAGATCTATTCTATCGGTCTCCTCTGCGGAAACCACTTATCTTCGTGGATCGATGCGGAATATCCCGCAATTTCTTTTGATGCGCAAGATTTGAAGGTGTGCGGCCTCACTCGCACGATCCAATTGTAATTTCGTCACTACCAGCCGGTTATTCAATAGCTCTGCATCTTGGTAGATGGAGGCGGCTCACCAACGTTATGTATTGGCGTGTGTTTGAAGGTTTAAATTTTGCGGTGGAGGCAACTTAAGAGCTATCTGGAACTTTGGTGGGATTTTCTCGGTGAGCGGAGTTGAGGTCGCGCTACATGGACACGAGAACAACTTTTAGCGAAGGAGAATCAACAAAATCAGTAACTCGAGATACATGATAGTTGATCTGATTCATCATACAATATAATAGTGGGAAGGCCGACACTTAATGCTTTGATGGCGGTAGTATCATATCCCCATCTGTGCATGAAGTATATCCTCCCTAATGGCAAGATAGGTGTGGTAAGTGGGCGATCAAATTATTGCAAGAAAATGTTACGCAGAGAGCGCGAAGGTAAAGACAGTTCGAGAGAAAATTTGGGCAAGGAGTTAGTTCCAAGCTGCAGATTTTCTAGACCTAGACCCGCGGTTGTATGACCCCAAGAAAAGAGGAGCAAAGGTTAAAGCGGTGGATACCTCGAAAGAAGTAGTGATAGGACCGGCCAAAGATCGTAAAAACAAGGATCTAAGACTAGCCTAACTCCCGAGCTTGAGGATCAATCGATTAAATTTCTCTCCCGCCACACCCACGTATTTGCGTGGTCCCCTCGAGACATGCCGGTATTGATCCTAACTTCATCTCGTCATCGGCTATCATTAAACCCATCCAGTAGCACTTTGTAGCCCGAGAGAAAGAGGAAGCAAGGCGGTGAAAAATCGAAGCTATACGGGAGGAAACAAAGAAGCTAGTAGAAGCACAATTCATAAAGGAGGTCGAGTATCCAACATGGTTGCCAACCCCGTGATGGTGAAGAAGTCCAACGGGAAATGGCGAATGTGTGTGGATTACACGGATCTCAACAAAGCATGTCCCAAAGACCCTTACCCTGCCGAGTATTGATGGTTTGGTAGACGGAGCCTCGGCTATAAGCTCCACGAGTTTCATGGATGCATACTCGGTTACAACCAAATCAAGATGAGTCCAGAGGATGAAGAGAAGAGCGGCGTTCATGGTAGATGGTACAACTATTGTTACCGCGTAATGCCTTTTGAATTTGAAAAATGCGGGTGCTACATACCAACGCTTAATGGATAGAGTCTTTGAGGCGAGATTGGGAAATCCATTGAAGTATACGTGGATGATATGGTGGTCAAGTCGACAACCGAGGAGTCTCACCTGGCAAATCTCCAAAAAACTTTTCTACTATTGGAAAGGCATGAGTTGCGTTTAAACCCTGACAAGTGTTCTTTCGGAGTTCAAGCAGGAGAATTCCTAGGTTATGTGTTGACTCACAGAGGAATAGAGGCTAACCCGACAAAGTGCCGAGCCATCAGAGAAGCCCGAAGCCCAACAAATGCAAAGGAGGTCCAGATTTTAGCAGGCCGAATAGTGGCACTCTCAAGATTCCTCGGTCAAGCGGCTGACAAAATACGCCCTATGTTCCAATTGTTAAGAAAGAATGCGCAGTTCCAATGGTCGGTAAAGTGCGAAGAAGCCTTGGAGGTGATAAAGGCATACTTAGCCGCGCCACCAATCCTAACCCCACACACGTGTAATGCATTTTATTGTTGTATTTTTATGCATTCTGAGCACGCAGGAAGTGCAGTTCTAGTTGAAGAAAGAGCTAAAGAGCAATACCCCATTTACTATGTCAGCCGAATGTGGAGAGGTCCTGAACAACGGTACCAGAAGATTGAAAAGGTAGCCTATGCAGTCACTTTGGCGGCCAGAAAGCTTCGGCAGTACTTCATGAGCCATTCAGTAATTGTCAAAACTGATTTGCCTATTCGCCAAATACTTTCCAAGCCAGATATTGCCGGAAGAATGGTGGCATGGGCGGTCGAATTATCTGAATATGATATCAAATATCAGCCAAGGGGGGCAATCAAGGCGCAGGCTTTAGCAGATTTTATGGTGGAAATAGCAGGGGATCAGCCGACGGATAGACCCCATTCCGAATATCGCTGGACTTTATCAGTGGACGGATCATCTAACTTGAGGGGCAGCGGAGCCGGGGTCACGTTGGAGGGACCTGACAATGTACTTATAGAACAATCGCTTCGGTTTGGTTTCAAGGCCAGCAACAATCAAGCAGAATATGAGGCGTTAATTGCCGGTATGAACTTGGCAGTAGACATCGGAGTGAAGCATCTCAAAGTTCGTAGCGATTCCCTTCTAGTCACCGGCCAAGTCACAGGAGCATTCAGTACCAAAGACGAGCTACTCGCCAAATATTTGTCTAAGGTACAAGAGCTAAAACTCAGATTTATTTCCTTTGAACTAACACATGTTCCTAGAGAACAAAACAAACAGGCCGACATATTAGCAAAACTGGCAAGCACTAAAAAACCTGGCAATAACCATTCAGTAATACAAGAAACGATAACCCAACCCAGCATCAATCAAATCCAAGTCTTCTCGACAGAGATTGACCCTGATTGCTGGATGACCAAGATTCTTGCTTACCTGCAGGGTGAAGAGCTGAATGTGCCGGATGACGAGAAAAAAAAGCTGATGAAAGCGGCTACTAACTACACAATGATCGAAACCGAGCTATACAAAAGAGGTTTCTCCATGCCGCTCCTCAAATACGTCACAAACAACAAAGCACAGGAAATACTCAAGGAAGTGCATGAAGGAGTGTGCAGTAGCCATGTTGGAGGTCAGGCTTTGGCTTCGAAAATAGTACGTGCAGGATACTATTGGCCCACAATGAAGAAAGATGCGGTTGACTATGTCCGCCGATGTCACAAATGTCAAATGCACGCGAAAATTCCAAAAGCCCCACCGACCAACTTGCAATCAGTTTCTTCGGCTTGGCCGTTCGCTGTATGGGGTATTGACATCCTCGGCCCATTTCCACCTGCACCGGGTCAGATAAAATTTCGTTGGTTCTTGTGTCGATTATTTTAATGAAATGGATAGAGGCAGAGCCAGTGGCGACCATATCAGCAGAAAGGGTGAAAAAATTCTACTGGAAGAGAATAATATGCCGGTTTGGAATTCCTGCAACCATAGTAACTGACAACGGAACGCAATTTGCCTCAGATTCGGTTGCCGAGCTCTGCAAAACTTGGAATATCTACCAAGCTTTTACTTCGGTAGAACACCCACAAACTAATGGCAAAGCCGAGGCGCAAACAAGGTGGTAGTCTTGTTGGTTTGAAGAAGAGGTTAGAAGACTCGAGGAAAGCGGGGCGAAGAATTGCCATTGGTGTTATGGTCTTACAATACTACACCGCAATCTTCAACAGTGAAACCCTTTCCGTTTGACATACGGAGTGATGCACTCATCCTCGTGGAAATATTGGAGCCTAGCCCAAGAAGAATACTAACTACCACGATGCACGGATCCAACAAAGACCGGGTCAATTTAGACTTGCTTGAAGAAGCCCAGAAATGGCAAAGATTAAGGAAGAAGCGGCCAAACAAAGAGCGACCAAAAGGTATAACTCCAAAGTGAAGAAAAGAACATTCAAAGAAGGTGATCTAGTTTTGCCGAACAACAAGAGTAGGGCCGTGGGCAAGTTATCTCCCAATTGGGAGGGTCCGTTCGAGAATCAAAGCCGTGGTCGGCCAAGGTGCATTCAAGTGGAAAAACTCAAGGGAAATATCCCGAGGTCATGGGAACGCTACCAACCTTCGGTTCTATTATAGCCGAGGATGAAAGAACCTTCGGCCTTCCCAACAAGGCCGAGGATGAAAACCGATTCTCTGTTTTTGTATCAATAAATGTATTTTTGTAGGAAGCCTATAGCTCCCCAAATGTCTCGTTACTTTATTGAATAAAGAGAATCGAAGATTACAAATACGTTGGAAGTGCCAAATTTATTTGCAATAAAACTTATACAAGCCATACGTGAATGCGTCTCGAAAAACAAAGTCCCGAAAGCGGCAGCAAGGACCGAGTAGTTGGCTCGATGTTGACCCGGGCACCAAAGATGAAAGGACCTACCAAGTTTGGTCCGGATCGACGAGTTCGCGAACCCTTGGAGGCACTTCACATGACCATGAAGCGATTAATGAAAAGTTAGCCGCGGAGTCATGCGAAGAAACCCTCTTTGTATAGCAACACACCGACCATGACTCGCTGAAAAGCAAGTTAAGGGATCGCGTTTGCTTAAGAAATCAACGAGTTTCTGGCAAAGAGGACCAAAAACAAGACCGCAGTAGATGTGAAAGCATCCCGCGGCACAAACCGGACGATCTTTCACGAAACCTCTTCCTCACATAATAAAGGAAGAGAAGCATAAACCCAGCGATGCAAGTCGTGTGGAAGAAAAATAAAACCGAGGAACATAATAAAAATAAGCCGCGATGAAAGCACAAGGCATGAACATATATTACGCTGACATGCTTCACAATACAGGCGAACAGGTTCATTAAACAAAGTTATGAAGAACTCCAGAGTTATCAAAATAGGAGGCAGAAGGTAAAATACCGAAATACAGAGTGTCAAAATATTCGTCAAAATATTCAAATTACAAACTGCAGGTCATCAAAGTTCAGATGAAAACAAATTAAACATGAGGACCCTCGGAATGAGTCTTCTCGGAGTCATCGGCCACCTCCCCGGTACCGACCGCCAAAGTCCCGTCTACCGGGTTCTCATTTGCCGGAGTCCCAACTGGCGACAAACCATTCAACACTTGGTCTAACCCATCCAAGGTCCAAGAGGTAGTGTTGTTCCCCTCGGCACCGGCGGCACGCGGCGAGGTTTGGTTATCAAGAATGGGAGCCATGATTTGGCCATTGACCACCACATTGTCAGGGTCAAACACTTGGGGATCCAAGGCAGGGAAATGCACTCGCGCTTGATCCAGAGCTAAATAGAACCCGCGGTCAAACTCTGCCACCACCTGGGAAGCATAGTCAGCAGCTTCCTTCTTGGTTTTCTCCAGATCGTTGTAGGCTGTGATCAGTTTCTCCTTATAACCAGACAACTCCTGCTCTTTGATCACTGCATCCTTCTTCAAACGCTCGTTAGCCTCCGACAAGCTCGTAATTTTCAAATCTGTTACTTTCTTGTGGTGTGCATACTTCTTCAAATCTTCTTCCAGAGACTTCTTCTCTTGCTGGCAAGTACTCAGCTCCTTCTCCATAGCGTTCAGTCGGTCACCCTGACTACTTCCTTCGGCCATTAATTCCCCGTAAGCACTCTCAAAGTGATGAGCAAGCATGGAGGTCCAAAGACTGTAAGACTTGATTGCTACCAAACTCTGTCGAGGCCCCATTTTCTGCACCCGCTCCACATCACCAGGAATAGAAATCTGATTCAAGGCCTTTGTCAGCGGATACCGCACATCCCAAGCAGTCTTCATAGAACCACTAGCCGTCCCATCCTTTACCTTCTTTACATCTAAGATCTTCCGCCAAGAGGCATCCTCCATGTCCTTAGCGTCGGCCGGCGTATTAGACTCAAACGATTTGGATTTGCCCCGGGCCGAAGTGGGGGAAGCCGGGGGTTCAGGTACAAGTCTCGGCTTTTTAAGGGGAGGAAGTTGGGCAGACCGTTGAGAGCTCGATTTCCTTTTTTCTTTCTCAGCAGCAGCATCCTTGCTAGGAGTTTTTGTAGCACCAGCATCGGTGGTATACCCTTGTTTCCGTTTCTGCTCCTCGCGAATACGGCGTCTATCCTCCACACTCAATGTAGACATACCGAATAGTCCTGCAGAAACACGCCACAAATATAAGAGCAAAACCATCAAAATCACAAACCGCATGACAGAATAGAAGACACAAAGTTCAAGTATTTACTTAGGTATGCTATAAGTCCGGCTGAGTCGTCAACTTTCTGTATGATGTGGGATGCCCAAGGTTGGTTACCCGATTGAACGTAAGACCAAATTCGGTCTACGTCCTCCTGATCAGCCGGGGATAAGCTACACCTCTCAATGGTAAATTTGTTGTTTGGGTGCGGAGTCCAGTAAAGGGGAAAGTACTCAACATTACTCTCATCAACTAACAAAAATGGGTCACGGGGTCCGGCTTCCAACCGAAAGAAGCTGTCCTTGAAAGATTTGTAACTGCTTTTGAACACTTTCATAAAAGGCCTACGGGTGTGGTTACCTAGGGAGACCCAGCGAGGAGGATCTTTAACCGAGGAGCGCACGAAATGAAGAAACTTCTCAGCGGTGACAGATACATTAATGCACTCACACATAATCTCAAAGGCCCGAGCGTAAGCCCAACCATTCGGATGAAGCTGAGTCGGAGCCACATTTAGCAACCGGAGTACCGCACAGTAATATCCGGAGAAAGGAACTCTAATACCTAGGTGCTCAAACAAAGTTGTGTACATATAGGTGTAGGGCTTATTTCCAGCCTCCGGACAATCACACACGGCCTCATCCGGATCTACTGGCCTCGCAACAGCAGCGCCTTCGTCAGCCGGATGACAAAGGAACGACTGAATTCGCTCCAATGACTCCTCAGTCACTAACACAGAGTGGGAGTCCAATACTTCTAAATCAATACTTTCTGAATAACCGCTATGATCTTCAACATCCTCCCCAGCCATTGAAGATCGTTTCGAAGCTCCCCCTGTGGAACGAGAGGGTTCATCATCAGAGGCAAACAGAGTGTTCATAGCCTGCACATTTTGCCTAATACAATCTAAACGACAGCGTGAACATTGCCTACCAACGCAGGAGGCATTGCCACACCTAATTCCAGAAGTAACCTCTCCCTCACTATCGCTACTAATGCTTATTATAGAAACCATGAATGAATTTCGCAGGTGTAACTACGCAGTAAAGCCAAAAGACAGAAAGGAAGAGCAATAGAAACTACCAGGATTAAGGAAAATAAGCGTACCTGAAAAATGGTGGAATGACTCAAAGCGCAGGAAATGTAAGTGCGTCGTTTTCAGGCTAAGCAGAATAGGAAAAGAGCGAAAGGGGGAAAAGAAAGAAGCACTTGAGTATTCAAATAACAGCAATCTAGCGAACCGTTCGAGTTTCAAATGATCAACTACGGTGTGATATAAAGCCTCTTCAACTCTAACGGCTAGGGTAACGCCACGTGGTGACTATACGACGCGACAGGTGGTTGGCACCATTCCAGAGGATCAAAACATCATTAACTGTCAATTCAAAAGTCACGTCCCATTGCACGTGTTCACACGCCAAGGATGACGTCACAAACGACCGCGGTATGATTAGAGAGATCCGGTAAACATAAGCATAAGCCGAAAGGCACCTTGCAAATATGGATATATGCATATTCTCATTCACAAATATATATATTGTTATTCATAATACATGATACGCTAACAAAACGGCCGGCCTAGAGCCGAGCACAATGAAGGTCAAAAATACAATTGCAGGTCTTAGCACAAATGTGATAATCCGTGGCGAACTCGAGCAAATAAGCCGGTCCATGGAGAATTTGCCCTCCGGAGTTTCTGTAGATCCACCGGAAGAAGCGGGGAAGTCGGCGGTCGTACAAAGGGAGTGGTCAATGGAAAAATTCTCCAAACACTGGGCCCATGGAAAATCCCTCTACATTGAGGAGGAAAAATCAACCATTAGGCCGCGGCGACACCACCACGCAGACAGCACCACCTTTGAGCTCTTCACACAATCTCAGCGAGGATAGCCGGATTAACGCGCGAAGAACGTCCACAAATGCCGGAAGTCCACGACTCCTTCTTTGAGCCCTCCAACAATCTTAAAACGCTGAGGGACTTTAAGATTGTGTGCAGAGCCCAAAGGGGGAGCAGCAGCCTGATAAAGCAGACAAGCCATAAACATCAACAGCTTAAGGAAAGAAAGCAATAACTTAAAGGAAAGGGAATGGCAACGACAAGGCAACATGGCCCCTTTTTATAGATGAAGAAAGAGAACAAGTTACAAGCAGGAGCATTTATGAAGTGCACGTAAACGCGCGCAGCAGCCAAACACAACTCCCGAGGGGGGTGGCGTTACCAACGACCAAAAGCGGCGGTAGCGTCAACTACAGTACTCGGTTTTCATTCAATAACAAGGGGAGCCGGGAACCGATGGCAAGCATGCTTTTGAGCGACTTCATGTTTCTCATTCATCGCTCGAGGGACTGTGTTCACGACCGAGCCGAGCCTCGATCCAGCACGCGGCATCCCAAGACAGAGCGCCGAGGGACTAAGATCTTGGAGCGCCTCTTATGCTCGGCCCAGTCTATAGCAGTCGGTCCCCACCTTTAGCCTAGGCATCTTCCTGTAACCGTCACATTTATTATGTAACTGAACCTTTAATTATGTAACGGTTATCAATTATTAACCATGAATGCCTGTAACACTATATATCTCGCCCAGAGAGGCTAATGAAGAGGTTGAACGATTTTTCTATCTACGCGAGACCATCCATTGTGTTCTTGATAATTCCATTCACAGAAATTGTTGAGAACAAATACCATAAGAAAATTATGTCTCTTGAATCATCTTTTTAATTGTGTTGTTCATCAGAGTACTAAGTCTCTATTCGACAAAAAAGAGCGGATAACGGATAAACTAATTTATAGTGGATAAGCCAACGGATAAACCAGTGGATTGAATTTTAATAATTGGTAAAATTAGTGGTTGAATTAACTTATAAATATATAATGACATCTATATAAATAACAATTGAAAATCTCCTCATTTAATTTCTTGACACATGTCACACCATGAGGATTTTCTCAATAAATATAAATTCATGTCACCTATATTTATTTTAATTTATTATTTGTTCAAAATGAAAAAATATATAAAACGGTCAATTTAATGTGTAACGTTCCAATATGATTTATGATAATTAAAAAAAAAACGGTTATTTGATATTGTAACTCTCTAACTATGGGTATAAATATTCCAAGTTGGGTGCTGGGTTGAGTCACTATCAACACCATCACTTCATCTTCCCTAAACATCATTTGTTCAGCACAAAACATCACACTTCTTGGAAGCTTCTTCATCACCATTTTCGAATTTCATATTGAAGGAGTAGAATAGGTTTGTGTGTGAACTTTGGGTGTTGGTTTGAGTCACCTAGGAGCTTTAGATTGAGTGTTGGTGAATTTGAGTCGAGTTTGGTAGCTTAGGAAAAAAATTGGTGTGTTGAAATTGATTTTATTGCTATTAGATCATGATTTGACATGTTGTCAATTAGGTTTTCCATCATATGTATATCGATGTGCAATTTTTTTTGACACCCATGTATTGTAAATCATCCTATCAAATGAAATTGTATTACACCCATGTATGTTCATAGTGTGAAATATACTTCGGTGTATGTGTACCTCCAGTATGATGATATCGCAAAAGAATTGAGTCCATTTAACAAAAAAATGTGATATTGCACTATGAACCGAAGGTATATTAATATGAGTAAATATTATCTTACTAAATATACCTTGTTGCGCCCGAAAAAGTCCCCGAAGGATTTTCTTCGTTTACAACTTTTTAAAACAATGAAGTCGCCACCAATATTTTTTTATAAGGAAAATATTGAAGAAAAACCTTTTTGGGAAGGCAGATGGCCTTTTGGAAAACTTAAAGATTTGGGTTCGGGGGTCGGTTAGGCATGGGGAAGGTATTAGCACCCCACACCTCCTTTCTACTGAAAGGGAACCTTTAATTAAACGTGTGGTTCTAAGTGTTGATTTGAAAAGTGCTTAAATTTGCCTCTTAATTAAAAAGATTTAATGAATTTTTATTTGCGGCGCTCGACGAGAGTTAGTCGCTTTGGGTTTTTTGAAAGGAAAAATGTTTTTAGTTTATTGTGCTTGACGGAGGGGATCCGCTCCTACGTATCTCCAGGTGCGATGGAGAATTCAAAGCTACGTAGTTCTAGGTTTTTTGGTTTTATTTTGTATCTTGTTTAATTGTGAAATTGAGCTTTCATGATGATCAATTGAGCGAAGGCTCCAAGTGACCACCATTAGTACTCCATTGTTAATGATCATGCAAGCAAAGGCTTCGCAAGACCACTAACAAAGTTTTGCGATTTATTTAAAGTCTTTAGAAAAATTAGGCGTTCATGATGATCAATTGAGCAAAGGCTCCAAGTGATCACTACTAGTTCCTCATTGTTAATGATTATGCAAGCAGAGGCTTCGCAAAACCATTAACAAAGTTTTTTTGATTTATTGAAAGTTTTTTTAGAAAAATTAGACATTCATGATGATCAATTGAGCAAAGGCTCCAAGTGATCACCACTAGTTCCTCATTGTTAATGATTCATGCAAGCAAAGGCTTCGCAAGACCATTAACAAAGTTTCGATTTAATGAGAAGTATTTAGAAAAATTAGGCATTCATGATGATCAATTGAGCAAAGGCTCCAAGTGATCACCACTAGTTCCTCATTGTTAATGATTCATGCAAGCAAAGGCTTCGCAAAACCATTAACAAAGTTTTTTTTTGATTTATTGAGAAATTATTTGAATTGAAAAAGAATTAAAACGAGAAAAAGGTGAAAATTGCAAAATGGGGGTGTTATTAGTTCTTTGGGAGTGGTATAACTAAACAGGGGGTGTAAAACGTAAGCCCGGTTCGCATAGATAGGAGGGGCCGGTGATGCATAAACCGGGCTTAAGTGAGGTGGGGTGTGCGTATTAATCGAGTGGTGCGAGAAGTAATCTGATAATTAAAAAAATAAACAATTTCGGAGGCCCATATAGGCCCAAACCCAAAAAAACCTAAAAATTTCATTTCCCCTTCTCCACACCTTGCACTGCTGCAGCTTCTTCCATTCAAGAGGAGAGAAATTTGCGGAGAAATTGCGGAAGGGAGAGAGAGGAGGAATTAACGGAAGTGAGAGAGAGAGAGGAGGAGAGGGAAACCGAGGGATGAAGAGCGTGGAGGAGGGAACGGTTTGGCGGCGCGACGACGACGAAGGTGACGGGATACCGGAGAAGGCGAAGCTCACGGTGGCTCGTTTCACAGCATCGGTGATTTTCCAAGTTTGTTTTATTTTTGCTTTCTCCGATGGTGGCTGGTTCTTTTTCGTATTTTGAAGCAATGAGCATGGAAGAAACAACGAGCAATTGAAGCTTCGCCTACTTATATCATTCATTCAAAAAAACCTATCTATGTAAAGAACACAAAGATAAAGTGTATCCGAAACAAGTTAATATTCCTCAAGCAACTTCAACTAACCAATCCACAAGGACAGCCCTCATACTAGCATTAATATCCTTCTCGAACTTTTTGAATATAATCATGCAATGGTCTTTTACTAGGATCCACCTCTAGCTTACGAAGGTAATCGTAAATGTCGAAACATAAGGTATGCATAAGCGAGGATCATCGGATTTCTCATGTATTTTCATATCAAAAAATAATAATAAATAAAAACAACACTACCAACCCGACTCTCGATTACTCATAGAGAGAAAGAAAACGAGCTCTCTGTTTGGTGTTATTGGTGATCTCTTGTTGTGTTCGAATCCCTTTTCTTATTGCTTCTCAGATCTAAAAAAAGTGTTTTTGTGATTAGGGTTTCAGTGAAAAACCCTAATCTCGTTTTTAGTGGTGATTTCGAAGTCGGCTACTTCTTGTCTCTGATTCCCTCTTTTTTTCACAGCTTCTCAGATCTCAAAAGAGTGTTTAGGTGATTAGGGTTTCAGTGTAAAACCCTAATCTTTTTCGGTGACTTTTTTACCTCGAAATTCGTGTACCTTGACTGATCATTGACTGCCTTTTTATATCAAAACATTAGGTTTCTGCATTAATTATTTTGACTGGGCTTTGACTCTTTTCAGGTCTGGATCCAAGCCCAGCTACTTGGAGAGCAGCTGTTGGAACCCCAACTTTACTGCTGCTTGCTTTTTTTTTTTTTTTATTTTTTGTAATTTTCGAATTTATTTATTTTTGTATGTTTTGTATTATTATTTTTTGTATTTTTTGGACATTTAGACATTTGGACTCTCCTAAGTTGTAATAAAAATTAAATAGTATTTTTTTTGACATTTTGGACTATTAAACACTTTTAAATTGTAAATAAAACTAAATAGGATTTTTTTGCATTTTTAAACTATACATATATACTTAAAATAAATTAACTCTACAAAGAAAAGAATAATAATAAAAAGAGTCTCGCCAAACACAAAGACGAGAACGGGCCAGACTAGACGAATACGTTAAAACGAGACTCAAATAGGAGAAATGAGCTCATTAACTAAAGACACTACTTATGTACGACTAAACTCAAATACGAAGATTAAATTGAAGAACGCACGAAAAAAATGATCATTCGCGTGTCTGCTTAATTTAAACAACGGTATTTCAATTTAGTTGAGCTGGATAACTAAAATTGACTTAAATTAGAAAGGGCGGACAAAATTGGGGTATTACAGCTGCCCCTCTTTATTTCACATTTCGCCAAAAAATATGAATTGACCTTTTCATATTTGTTGGTGAAATGGCAATAAAGATATAGAAATAATACTAATTTTGTCCGCTTCAGAAAAGTTCAAATCTTTTGGGTTTTTTCTTTTGAGGGGTTAACATCGGTCGCATTAACGAGAAAGCAATAAATTGGAAAAAGCGAAGAAATTGGGAAAAGCGGTAAATTGGAAATTCGGAGGTTGCCTAAAACCTTTTAACGGACTCTTGTCGAGTCACGAGCTCGGGGGTGGCCTTTTCGAGCGCCGATCAATATCAAGTCCGAATCGATTTGATCAATGGATTCTACGCTGTGCCTTAGGTGACACAACTAATCCGAAGGACTTAACGAAGTCGATGGATCCATCGCGTGCTCGCGTACGCGATGTTGTGATGCGTGGAAGGAGTTCACTAACTCGAAGGAGTTCACTAACTCGGGTTGATGGAGTTTACGAACTCGGATTGATGGAGTTTACGAACTCGGGGTGGCCTTTTCGAGCGCCGATCAACATCAGTCCGAATCGGTTGATCAATGGATTTCTGTTGTGCCTTAGGTTGACACAACTAATCCGAAGGACTTAACGAAGTCGATGGATCCATCGCGTGCTCGCGTACACGCGATGTTGTGATCTCGTGGAAGGAGTTCACTAACTCGAAGGAGTTCACTAACTCGGGTTGATGGAGTTTACGAACTGGCCGATGGAGTTTACGAACTAACTCGCGGCCGATGGAGTTTACGAACTCTGTGCTGATGGAGTTTACGAACTCTGTGCTGATGGAGTTTACGAACTCTGTGCTGATGGAGTTTACGAACTCTGTGCTGATGGAGTTTACGAACTCTGTGCTGATGGAGTTTACGAACTCTATGCTGATGGAGTTTACGAACTCTGTGCTGATGGTGATTTTCTAAAAATGGGATTTTTGGGACTCTACGGGTCCGAAGTAACTTTTCTCTTGGATGGTGCATGAAATGCATGCACTTGGGTATTTGGGTGCACATTGATGCAATGATTGATTTTGGTGGGATGTTTCTTCTGTTTGATTATTCTTTCGCTCTTCTGAGATGCGAATTTGAAGGTGTAATGCACTACTGTTTGATGCCATGGAGTGATGAATGGTATGGATGACATGAGAATGATGAATGATATGAAGATGTTGTGTTCTTTTGTGTTCCGTCCTCTGTGATTTTCTTCTCTCTTTCTTTTTTTTTTTTTTTTTTTTTTTTTGCTTAAGCAGCTTTCTTTTTTCTGCTTATTTGTTGTTTTTTCCTTTTCTTTGGTTAAATCCATCCGCCGGACTAAGCCGCCCGGGACGATAATCACGCGAGGATTGTGCACCGATTAAATACTGATCGCTTTGTCTCTTCTCTTTTTCACTTGGGAGATCATTTCTTCGTATTTTTCAAAGATTTCATAATGATCTGTAATGCTCTTGAATATGCACATGTTTTGCAAATCAATTTCATCAATCATAAAAATTATCATTTTGAAAGAAAACTGAATAAAGGAAAGCAAAGACACGAAAAGCACATATATGAGAAAAAGTTGGACTTTTATTGATATGGAAATTGGACATGCAGAAAGTCACGCCAATTGAAAGTACATTGCAATTTTTATTAAACTGAGAAAATACAAGAGAAAGGAACAGATCTCGTGATTTCATCTCTCAAGTAACGGCGGTGCCGCCGTCCATACTCATAACCCCGATCACCTCTTATCCAAACCTTTGGGAGTGCTGATTGCCTTCTCTTTTCTCAAGTCCAAGTTTTTTCGACCTAATTTTTGCACTGGATCGCCCTTTGCGGGTTTTCGATCCAGGGTCGCTTCCGATTTTGCCTAGGCCGCCTTTGCGGGTTTTCAACCTAGCGAGCTGATTTTCTTGGCTTATCTTTCTCTTTTTTTTTTTGTTTATTTTTCTAGGCATAATACTTCTTGACCACATCCGAAGTTCACTGGATTTGGAATCTCATCTCCATCCATGCTTGCCAGGATTAGAGCTCCTCCTGAGAATGCCTTCTTCACCACATAAGGTCCTTCATATTTGGGAGCCCATTTGCCCCCGGGGTCCGTCTGGATCGGCAAGATCTGCTTGAGTACAAGATCTCCTTCTTGAAATTCACGAGGACGGACTCTTTTGTCAAAAGCCCTTATCATCCTCTGTTGGTACAATCGTCCATGGCACATTGCGACCACCGCGTTTTCGTCAATGAGGTTCAACCTGGTCAAGACGGGATGAACCCACTCGCTTCATCAAGTTCGTCTCCATTAACACGTGCAGAGATGGTATTTCAACTTCAATGGGGAGGCGCGCTCCACCAGTAAACGATGAGTAGGGGTTGCCCCAGTCGATGTACACACCGAGGTACGATAGCCATGCAAAGTGAAAGGAAGCATTTCGTGCCAGTTTTTGTAGGTTACCACCATTTTCTGCACTATTCTCTTGATATTCTTGTTGGCCGCTTCAACTGCCCCATTCATCTTGGGACGGTACGGGGATGAATTGTGATGCTGAATCTTGAACTCAAGACATAGGTCCTTCATCATTCTCATTGTTCAAGTTGTTGCCATTATCAACGATGATTTTGTTGGGAAGACCGTAACGGCAGATCAGATCTTTCTTGACAAACTTGGCAACCACTGAACTGGTTATACTTGAATATGAGGCAGCTTCAACCCACTTGGTGATCTCTAGAACTTTGCCCTGATGTAACTTGACTGAATCTTGGCGTGCCAGCCTTTTGATTTTTCTTTCCCCTTTTTTTTTGAGATTTTTTTTTTTTTTACAAACATATTTAAGTAAATAAACTTATTTGTCCTAAAGCTAAAACTCTGAAAAAAGCAATCGATCATTGATCGGAATGGATTTTTGGAGATTGCAGGGTTTTGTGGAGGAAGGATGATTGGGTTTAATGAAGTGTTTGAAGCTAATGGTAGGATGATTTTTATTCGGCGTTGGCTGACGTTTGATGATTTATGATGGTTTATTTGGCTTGATGAGGTGTTTGGAAGTTTTATTCCTGGCTAAGGGTTGGTGGAGGGCGGGATGCCAAGGTCAAAGGGAAGTATTTGCAGTTTATTGAGACAAGGATCTCTTGTGTTTTGTGGTAACGTGTATCAGCTCACCACTTACATTTCTTTTGTATTTTTGGGATTTTCATTTTTGAATCCCTTTTTCTTTTTTCTTTTCTTTGATTTTTTTCTTTGATTTTTTTCTTTTTTGATTTTTTGGCTCGGGTGAGCTTGATAAAAAGTGATGCATCTTTTTTTGATATTTGAGGTGATCCTTGTCTAGGGTGATTTTGGGATTTTTTTGGCTTACAGTGGGTAGCACAGTTTTTTTCGAGAATATGGGAAGATGGTCGAACTTTATTTCAAATCACGATTGCTCGTTTTCTCAAAAAATTAACTCAAGGACAATAATTTATTTACTCCTATATATTTGCCCTCTTCCCATTTTTTTTTTATATTTTTTGTTTTTTTTTGTTTTTTTTTTTTTTGAAGGAGAAAATCATCTTTGGGACTAGCACGATTCAGATCTCTGTAGTCGACGCACATTCTGACCTTCCCATCCTTCTTGGGAACTAGGACAATATTGGCAACCCATTGTGGGTACTTGGCCACCGCTAGGAACCCCGTGATCAAACCGCTTTACCTCATCCCAGCATTTTTGGTGACACCTCGGCTTCATTCTTCTTAATTTCCGCTTGAGTGGTGGGCACTGCTTGACCAGAAGCAACTTGCGCTCAACAATGTCGGATCTAACCCCGGCATATCTTTGTACGACCATGCAAAGACGTCAAGATAATCATGCAAGAAATTTGGATTAACTTTTTGCGTTCACCATTTTCCATGGCGGTACCAACCTTAACTTCTCTTTTATCTTCTTCTCGTACCCAAGTTGACGATCTCAATCGACTCCCCATGAGGTTGAATGATCTTTTCTTCTTGCTCTATTAATCTCATTAATTCGAGGAACATCCTCTCGATTTGGTTAATTGGATGATCAAAGTCGTAATAGGGATTGTTGGCAATTGTTATTTTCAGAGACAATTGTTGTGGTTCGCCTTTTGCCTAGAGGCGAAAAAGCGAGAATGAAAAGCGAAACAAACAAGCAAACAATAATAAAAGCAGAAAGAGGACACGTGAAATATGGAGAAATGATTTTTATTGATGGAGATTCAAAAACAACGTTTTTATTGATGATAATGATTACGAAAATAAAAACATGCGTGCCCCTAACAATCGGTCCTTATGGCCTTGGCGAGCCACGTGGTTGCATTACAACTAATTACTTTAAATTAAAAGTCACAGGAGAATCAAGACCTTCCAATTCTTTAATTCTTCATCTGGCGAACTGCACTCGCCCCACCCTCTTCGGACTGTAACTATCCATGATGGCAAAGAACTTGGTTGTGTTGCTCATCTTCCTCATCCCATCCTCGTAGGTTGGATGTCTTCCATTCGGATTTGAGCACTCTCGGGAACATCATATCTCACCAAGTAATCGAACTTTCCACTGGGCTCCCTAGGGTATCCCAACATCCCTCTTTTATAGGCACTATCTTATTACGTCTTCATTGATTTCTTCCTCTAGCATCCGATCATCGACTCCGGTTTTGGTAGGGTAATTCCGAGGAAATCATTCACACCGTAATGAGGATTATTCATCGTCACTATTTTGGGTTCACGTGTGGGTCACGTGAGTGAATTGTATTCGTGGATTGGTCCACGAACTTGGGGATGGACCGTCATTGGCCAATTGAAACCCGCACGGAGTTCCCGGAGCGAGCGAGGGATTGGGATGCGGATCCGGGCTTCGAGGCGCCCCGTTCCAACTTCATTCGCAACTACGTCAGTCGAGCTTGCCCGCGTTCTTGGAGGATCTCTCCAGGATTTGTGTCAACAACAGGAGGCGTATAGCCTAGCGGGAGACCATAGGGAGGCCATTGCACTGTTTGAAGGGTTTGAGGGATCCCAGACCCAGGAGGGGGAGGAGGATTGCCTACCCCAGCAGCAGTAGCTTCAGCTGTACCAACATTTCTTAGGGCACTCAGCACCCTTATGACCTCTGCCATTTGAGCTTTCATGATCTCCATCTCAGCTTGAAGGACTTGATTCCCTTGATTCGACGCTGCGACCGACGACCATTAGGATTTGGATCTCCTGGAATTCCGGCATTCTGATGTGGCAGTGGATTGCCCTGATCAGCGTCGCCTTGATTGTTGTCCATGTTCCTTGCTTGCAGACGCGTCAAATAGCGATGTCTAACCAGCTTGCCTGATTTTCTGATGACGAAACACGCTTATGAACACATGAATGAATAAATGAATGCAATGCAATGCTTTAATGCATGAAAAATGCGAATGACAAATTTTTTGGATTTTGTTAGATGCAAATGCAATGGTGCAAAATGATGTGAATGCGAAATGAGGTGGATGCCAAATGATGTGTTGTGTATATGGAAAATGGTAAGAAAATGAGGTTTATTGGTGGTACTTTGAACATTTTCGAAGATACACGCTGCATGCCACCTCATGTAGGTGCTTATGAGGGGAAAAGAAAAATTACTTTCTACAACTTTTGAAATAAAGTTTGAGAAAAAGGAATGCTTAAGCTAAATGCAACAAACAAGGGTGTGCCCCCGTGTCCTACGAATGGTGGGAATCCTAGGGTCTAAAGTCGACGAAAAGGGTGATCCTCCCATGTAGGTTCTAATCACTTCCTCGCAATGGCAACCAAGAGCTAAAATCTCTCTCATGATGACACCCACAATCGTAGAAAGCTACCGAGTGTGAGGCATCATGACAAAGCGTACTCTTGGCGGAACTTTCATGAGAGCCATACAGCACAAAGGTCTACGAATGGCGCCACTAGTCGCTCCCACTCTCCTAGGTTTTTGTTCAGACCTTGGGTTTTAGGCCCCACTCAGCGCTCACAAGTATAGGGTGTGAAGTGTGTGTTGAGGGCACAATACTTAGCAATAACTACCCTTCCACCACCTGCAAATGAAAATTGAGCAAGTACCTGGATAAAAGCAAAAAATAACATGTTGTCTACCCTAGGTTTAACATCAAATAAGTCACCTAGAGTTTCAACAAAGAACCAATTGCATTGCTTACCTCAAGAAAGGGAGCCAAGAAGGGGGGAACATGATAAGAGTGGGGGATATGCATGAAGAACTAAGCAAATAAAATAAACGGGGAAGCAATCATAGGAGAGGAATAAGCGAATGCATATGGATGCAACAATGCTTGTATGAGAAAGAAATAGAGGCAAAACAAGATATTCAAGTAAAACACATAAATCACATATTTAATTAATTAGGCTCGACCCTCTTTTAAAAAAAAAATTTAGTCCCTAGTGGAGTCGCCAGCTGTTGCGCCCGAAAAAGTCCCCGAAGGATTTTCTTCGTTTACAACTTTTTAAAACAATGAAGTCGCCACCAATATTTTTTTATAAGGAAAATATTGAAGAAAAACCTTTTTGGGAAGGCAGATGGCCTTTTGGAAAACTTAAAGATTTGGGTTCGGGGGTCGGTTAGGCATGGGGAAGGTATTAGCACCCCACACCTCCTTTCTACTGAAAGGGAACCTTTAATTAAACGTGTGGTTCTAAGTGTTGATTTGAAAAGTGCTTAAATTTGCCTCTTAATTAAAAAGATTTAATGAATTTTTTATTTGCGCTCGACGAGTTAGTCGCTTTGGGTTTTTTGAAAGGAAAAATGTTTTTAGTTTATTGTGCTTGACGGAGGATCCGCTCCACGTATCTCCAAGTGCGATGGAGAATTCAAAGCTACGTAGTTCTAGGTTTTTGGTTTTATTTTGTATCTTGTTTAATTGTGAAATTGAGCTTTCATGATGATCAATTGAGCGAAGGCTCCAAGTGACCACCATTAGTACTCCATTGTTAATGATCATGCAAGCAAAGGCTTCGCAAGACCACTAACAAAGTTTTTTGCGATTTATTTAAAGTCTTTAGAAAAATTAGGCGTTCATGATGATCAATTGAGCAAAGGCTCCAAGTGATCACTACTTAGTTCTCATTGTTAATGATTATGCAAGCAGAGGCTTCGCAAAACCATTAACAAAGTTTTTTGATTTATTGAAAGTTTTTTAGAAAAATTAGACATTCATGATGATCAATTGAGCAAAGGCTCCAAGTGATCACCACTAGTTCCTCATTGTTAATGATTCATGCAAGCAAAGGCTTCGCAAGACCATTAACAAAGTTTCGATTTAATGAGAAGTATTTAGAAAAATTAGGCATTCATGATGATCAATTGAGCAAAGGCTCCAAGTGATCACCACTAGTTCCTCATTGTTAATGATTCATGCAAGCAAAGGCTTCGCAAAACCATTAACAAAGTTTTTTTTTGATTTATTGAGAAATTATTTGAATTGAAAAAGAATTAAAACGAGAAAAAGGTGAAAATTGCAAAATGGGGGTGTTATTAGTTCTTTTGGAGTGGTATAACTAAACAGGGGTGTAAAACGTAAGCCCGGGTTCGCATAGGAGGGCCCAGTATGCGAAACCGGGCTTAAGTGAGGTGGGGTGTGCGTATTAATCAGTGAGTGAAAGTAGAAGTAATCTGATAATTAAAAAAAAAAATAAACAATTTCGGAGGCCCATATAGGCCCAAACCCAAAAAAACCTAAAAATTTCATTTCCCCTTCTCCACACCTTAGTTTGTGCTGCAGCCTTCTTCCATTCAAGAGGAGAGAGAAATTTGCGGAGAAATTAACGGAAGGGAGAGAGAGGAGGAATTGCGGAAGTGAGAGAGAGGGAGGAGAGGGAAACCGAGGGATGAAGAGCGTGGAGGGGGAGCGGTTTTGGCGCCGGCGACGACGAAGGTGACGGGATACCGGAGAAGACGAAGCTCACGGTGGCTCGTTTCACGGCATCGGTGATTTTCCAAGTTTGTTTTATTTTTGCTTTCTCCGATGGTGGCTGGTTCTTTTTCGTATTTTGAAGCAATGAGCATGGAAGAAACAACGAGCAATTGAAGCTTCCGTCTACTTATATCATTCAACGAAAAAACCTATCTATGTAAAGAACA
The DNA here is from genome assembly GCA_020916435.1 of Oxytropis ochrocephala. Lineage (NCBI taxonomy): Eukaryota > Viridiplantae > Streptophyta > Magnoliopsida > Fabales > Fabaceae > Oxytropis > Oxytropis ochrocephala. The sequence continues at coordinate 82,659,023 of CM037094.1, read as the reverse complement.
CAAAGATAAAGTGTATCCGAAACAAGTTAATATTCCTCGGCAACTTCAACTAACCAATCCACAAGGATGACCCTCATACTAGCATTAATATCCTTCGAACTTTTTGAATATAATCATGCAATGGTCTTTTACTAGGATCCACCTCTAGCTTACGAAGGTAATCGTAAATGTCGAAACATAAGGTATGCATAATCGAGGATCATCGGATTTCTCATGTATTTTCATATCAAAAAATAATAATAAATAAAAACAACACTACCAACCCGACTCTCGATTACTCATAGAGAAAGAAAACGAGCTCTACGCTTGGTGTTATTGGTGATCTATTGTTGTGTTGAATCCCCTTTTCTTATTGCTTCTCGGATCTAAAAAAAAGTGTTTTTGTGATTAGGGTTTGGTGAAAAACCCTAATCTCGCTTTTTAGTGGTGATTTCAAGTCGGCTACTTCTTGTCTCTCGATTCCTCTTTTTTCTGACTTCTCGGATCTCAAAAGAGTGTTTAGGTGATTAGGGTTTCAGTGTAAAACCCTAATCTTTTTCGGTGACTTTTTTACCTCGAAATTCGTGTACTTTGACTGATCATTGACTGCCTTTTTATATCAAAACATTAGGTTTCTGCATTAATTATTTTGACTGGGCTTTGACTCTTTTCAGTCCGGATCCAAGCCCGGCTACTTGAGAAAGCATTTGTTGGAACCCAACTTTCTTCACGCTGCTTCTTTTTTCGTTTTTTTTTTTTATTTTTGTAATTTTCGAATTTATTTATTTTTGTATGTTTTGTATTATTATTTTTTGTATTTTTGGACATTTAGACATTTGGACTCTCCTAAGTTGTAATAAAAATTAAATAGTATTTTTTTTGACATTTTGGACTATTAAACACTTTTAAATTGTAAATAAAACTAAATAGGATTTTTTGCATTTTTAAACTATACATATATACTTAAAATAAATTAACTCTACAAAGAAAAGAATAATAATAAAAAGAGTCTCGCCAAACACAAAAGACGAGAACGGGCGGACTAGGCGAATACGTTAAAACGAGACTCAAATAGGAGAAATGAGCTCATTAACTAAAGACACTACTTATGTACGACTAAACTCAAATACGAAGATTAAATTGAAGAACGCACGAAAAAAAATGATCATTCGCGTGTCTGCTTAATTTAAACAACGGTATTTCAATTTAGTTGAGCTGGATAACTAAAATTGACTTAAATTAGAAAGGGCGGACAAAATTGGGGTATTACATACCTCCAGTTCATAGTTGTTTTTGGGCTACTATTTCCACATTGAAGTTTATCCTAATATACCGTAATGAGTTCACCGTTAGATATGCTCAAAAACTTTAACATTAGTTAATTTCCACCATAGAGTTTTTGCAAAAAATACAATCTAATAAAGATACCAGTAATTATGAAAATAGAATATGAAACAAATCAACGTTGTTTGATTAATTAGTCGACAAGTATCCTATATATTTTTTTGGTTAGTATATATATTCTTTTTGTCAAAAAATATAGGAATCAAGCAATACACATTTGTTTCCCAAAAATTTAGCGATACTCATTTTTTGACAACAAAAAGACTATACACATCTCAATCTTACTGGTTTCGAATCACGATGTCAATGAGTTCAATCTAATTTAATTTTGTTAGCAACGAATCAGTTATCATTCATAACCCACTGACATATTTTTCTATCGCCTGTGACTTATTTTTTATACCCTTTTTTAAGGCACGACGTTAAAAATTTAAGATATTTTTCTCCGACAAATTCATAATATCTTGAGTAATCATTATTTAATATATATTCAAACAAATATATATTACATACTACAAATAGATAATTACTATTATTAACCAATAAAGCACAAATGACAATATTAATAACCGTAAAATACAAAACGATGAATCGTACTAATGTCAAAAGATAAAAACAAAAATGTGTTTACAATATTGATACATTAAAACACTATAATCATGACTCATCACACATTCTTGGTAAAAATTGTCTTTAATCTATTTGACAAACACAAATCAATTAAACAATGTATGTGTGTGGGGGGGTATTTAAGAATTTATAACAGTATGCTAATAAATTGTACTTTTTCATGACCAATGTACTCGAAATGTTTCCCATGCATCACACGGGCATGTATACTAGTAAATGGACATTTGCAATTAATGTTTGAATATGAGAGAGAATAATTATTTAATAGTGGATAAAAGTGGTAAAAAAAATGAAACGCTATAAGTTATAGGTCAAACGCTACTTCAAGTAGCGTTTCCAAAAATGCTATAAGCTAGTGGAAAAATGCAATAAGTTTGTCTTGCCAAACAGCTACCACGAGTTTATCCACTATAAGCTAGTAGTTTGGCTTTGCCAAACAGAGCCTAAGTGAAATTTTCACAATAGTAAAGATTCAAGAGATTCCTTGAGACTACGTGTCGCATGCATGCATCCGGGGCATGATTCATTTGGCGAGAGGAGGTCCCCTTGATTATCGTTTTTGTAGTATTTAAGTGTTTGAACTTTTGTGGATTTATTTATTTGTAGTTGTTTTTACAATTGTTTATATTTTTCTAATTTATAATCGTTACACTAAACATTTATTTTAATTGATGCAAAAGCGAATTATATTGAAACAACAACATAACAAAACATAAAGAGTAAAACATAATAGAAATAAATATAGCTCTAAATGAATATGAGTATCTCTATCATGCGATGCAGCTTTAATGCATAACAACAAATAAGATAATCTCGTTGACACTCCGCTTCGTTTCCACTTACAGCTCTAAACGACTACGAGTCTGAAACATGTCATAGGTGTTCTACATAACTCATACGTCATCGTCAATCTTCACTTCCATAGAGAACCAGTAAACACAACCATCATCTCCAAAGTTGGGTTTGCGAAAAGTGATACTAGTAACCTCTCATTCATCACCCTCCACATGAACCTTACATTCTAGTTTGTCTTTCAGCGAAACGAAGCTAATGTCGTCCTTGAGCCTGCATAAAACAAGATGTGGACAGGAGAAAAGTACACCATACTTTCTTGTGGTCATTTGGCCAAGATGATGAACAACAATAAATGTGTTGTCTGTTGAGTACTGAGTTGAATAAGTATCAATTTTCGAGAGTGTTGGTGTGAAAGAACTAAATCAGTGTGTGTCGCTGATTAAAACTGGTGGGATCTTGACCATTAAATGTGGATTTTTCTAATAACAGATTTATCTCACAAAAAGATAAATCCGTAGTTGTAGGTTTACAAAACAAATTTATATTTTTGTGAGATAAATTCGTTATCACATTTTTGACATCAGATTTATCTCACAAAAAGATAAATCCGTTTTATCAACTTACAACTACAGATTTATCTTTTTATGAGTTAAATTCGATGTACTAAATTTGAATCCCTCGAATTTACCTAATTCCATTTTGAAATTTTTTTAACAATGAATTTATGTTTTTATTTACATAAATCTGTTTCGTATATTTTCATAGGGTAATTTTGGAAAAAAAAACTTAGTGGGGGTATATGAAATGCTGGTGGGGGGTTAAAAAAATTATCCATGTCCATTTTAGGCATAAAATAATGGGCCTGTCTGTATCCATACAGATAGGGCTTTTACTTTTCCCACACCCCATCCTACTCCAAACACACCCCCTCACCCTACACATTTACCAAACTAACCCCACTTACAATTCAATTCCCCCCTCTACCCCCCTCCCTCTCCAACACCCAAACCTCCCCTCTCTCCACTCCAACCCACCCATCCTCACCTTCATCATTCACTCCCATTCAACTACCCAACATTGGCAACTAGCTCAAGGTAATAACCCTACCAAACTTTTTTCATGTTGGTTCTGTTTTCAGTTTTTTACGCCATTTTTTTTTCTGCAAACGCGCTCAGTTCGAACAGGGTCGTTCGAACATGTTCGCATGAACGTGTTCAACAGTGTTAATCGGGATGTGAATTTGATTTGTTTGAACAGCCTCATTCGAACTCTGTTCGCATGAGGCCGTTCGAACAGGCGTATGACAAAGAATCGATAAGTTGCAGCCTGTCGTGCGTGTTTTTTGGTTAAATGGATGTAAATGAGGTGCATCTCGAGCGATTGAGTTGTCAACTTTAGTGGTGAGATGTCAATCGTCATGATTGACATGTCGATCGACGTCGTCGAATCCCAAGACTTTACTAATTCGTTCCAAACTGATACGGTAAGAATGAATTTGTTATTTTAATTTTAGCGAACTATTCAAATTATGTAACTGACACTTAGTAATTGAATTTCAGTTATTTCCTACTCGTGAGGAGCTACCGACTTAAAGTGCGCGTGCGGTTGGAAAATCTATTGGGATGGTGATTGTTATAGGAAGATCGACACCGGACGACGATCGGGTAAACAATATCGCATGTTGATTTGTGATAAAGCCGATCATATAAGACAAATGTCGAGGAAGGCACAAACACTAGAAAATGTTGTTGGTTCCTTCGATTGAAAGGAAATTTATTAAGAAGCTTGGAGGATGGATTTTGAGGGTTATGAATGGAACTCATAACCATGGCATGGCTACTTATCATGATGGACGTCCGTACATTGGTAGGTTAACTCGTAAGAGAAGGAACTAGTGGCTAGAATGACTAGGAATCATACTCGCCTAAATTGATCCTTAATGGGGTGAAATTGATGAAGTCGATGGGTAAGAGTACTGTGGTCTTATTGCGCAGTACCACCGGACGGAGGACATGACATGCATAATTCTTTGGACCTCAAACAAAGAAATTGAGCACTCATTCAACATGCGGTCAACTCAAAAAGTACGTCAAAGCGGTGAAGAAGGGAAGCGAAGGCACCAAATTTCTCAAAGCCATGCCCAAAGAATCAAACGTACAAGCCAAGCGAGGAGAAAGAGGCAAGCGCGCGAGCATGAAACGCAATAAAAGGGAAGAGTTAACACGATATCCCGAGGATTTTTCGGAGGGGAGCCACATCCTCATCCCGAAGAAGATATGCTAGATCTATTCTATCGGTCTCTCTCTGCGGAAACCACTTATCGCTGCGGATCGATGCGGAATATCCCGCAATTTCTTTTGATGCGCAGGATTTGAAGGTGTGCGGCCTCACTCGCACGATCCAATTGTAATTTCCGTCACTACCACGCTGTTATTCAATAGCTCGCATCTTGGTAGATGGAGGGAAGCGGCTCACCAACGTTATGTATGGCCGCAGTGTTTGAAGGTTTAAATTTGCTTGGTGGAGGCACTTAAGAGCTATCCCGAACTTTGGTGGGATTTTTGGTGAGCAGGTTGAGGTCCGCGCTACATGGACTCGAGAACAACTTTTGGCGAAGGAGAATCAAAAAAAATCAGAACTCGAGATACATGATAGTTGATACTGATTCATCATACAATATAATAGTGGGAAGGCCGACACTTAATGCTTTGATGGCGGTAGTATCATATCCCCATCTGTGCATGAAGTATCCTCCCTAATGGCAAGATAGGTGTGGTAAGGGGCGATCAAATTATTGCAAGAAAATGTTACGCAGAGCGCGAAGGTAAAGACGGCTCAGAGAAAGGTTGGGCAAGGAGTTAGTTCCAAGCGCAGCTTTTCTAGACCTAGACCCGCTACTGTATGACCCTAAGAAAAGAGGAGCAAAGGTTAAAGCCGGTGGATACCCTGAAAGAAGTAGTGATAGGACCGGCTCAAAGATCGTAAAAACAAGGATCGACACTAGCCTAACTCCTGAGCTTGAGGATCAACTAATTAAATTTCTCTCCACCACACCCACGTATTTGCGTGGTCCCCTCAGACATGCTGTATTGATCCTAACTTCATCTCGTCATCGGCTATCATTAAACCCATCCGTAGCTTTGTAGCCTGCAGAAAGAGGAAGCAAGGCGGTGAAAAATCTGAAGCTATACTGGGAGGAAACAAAGAAGCTAGTAGAAGCACAATTCATAAAGGAGGTCGAGTATCCAACATGGTTGCCAACCCCGTGATGGTGAAGTTAGTCCAACGGAAATGGCGAATGTGTGTGGATTACACGGATCTCAACAAAGCATGTCCCAAAGACCCTTACCCTTTGCCGAGTATTGATGGTTTGGTAGACGGAGCCTCTGGCTATAAGCTCCTGAGTTTCATGGATGCATACTCCGGTTACAACCAAATCAAGATGAGTCCAGAGGATGAAGAGAAGACAGCGTTCATGACTGACAGGTACAACTATTGTTACCGCGTAATGCCTTTTGGACTGAAAAATGCAGGTGCTACATACCAACGCTTAATGGATAGAGTCTTTGAGGCAGAGATTGGGAAATCCATTGAAGTATACGTGGATGATATGGTGGTCAAGTCGACAACCGAGGAGTCTCACCTGGCAAATCTCCAAAAAACTTTTCTACTATTGGAAAGGCATGAGTTGCGTTTAAACCCTGACAAGTGTTCTTTCGGAGTTCAAGCAGGAGAATTCCTAGGTTATGTGTTGACTCACAGAGGAATAGAGGCTAACCCGACAAAGTGCCGAGCCATCAGAGAAGCCCGAAGCCCAACAAATGCAAAGGAGGTCCAGATTTTAGCAGGCCGAATAGTGGCACTCTCAAGATTCCTCGGTCAAGCGGCTGACAAAATACGCCCTATGTTCCAATTGTTAAGAAAGAATGCGCAGTTCCAATGGTCGGCAGAGTGCGAAGAAGCCTTGGAGGTGATAAAGGCATACTTAGCCGCGCCACCAATCCTAACCCCCCCTACACCAGGGGCTGTTTTATTGTTGTATTTGTCTGTTACAGAGCACGCAGGAAGTGCAGTTCTAGTTGAAGAAAGAGCTAAAGAGCAATACCCCATTTACTATGTCAGCCGAATGTGGAGAGGTCCTGAACAACGGTACCAGAAGATTGAAAAGGTAGCTATGCGCACTACTTTGGCGGCGTAAAGCTTCTAAGATTTCATGAGCCATTCAAGAATTGTCAAACCGATTTGTTTATTCGCCAAATACTTTCCAAGCCGATATTGCGGAAGAATGGTGGCATGGGCGGTCGAATTATCCGAATATGATATCAAATATCGCCTGCTGGGGCAATCAAAGCGCAGCTTTAGCAGATTTTATGGTGGAAATAGCGAGGATCACCGACGGATAGACCCCATTCGAATATCGCTGGACTTTATCGTGGACGGATCATCTAACTTGAGGGGCAATGGAGCCGGGTCACGTTGGAGGACTCGACAATGTACTTATAGAACAATCGCTTGGTTTGGTTTCAAGGCCAAGAACAATCAAGGTAATATGAGGCGCATTGCCTGTATGAACTTGGCGAAGAGACATCGGAGTGAAGCATCTCAAAGTTCGTAGCGATTCCCTTCTAGTCACCTGGCCAAGTCACAGGAGCATTCAAGATCAAAGACGAGCTACTCGCCAAATATTTGTCTAAGGTACAAGAGCTAAAACTCGATTTATTTCCTTTGAACTAACACATGTTCCTAGAGAACAAAACAAAGAGGCCGACATATTAGCAAACCGCAAGCACTAAAAAACTCGCAATAACCATTCAAGAATACAAGAAACGATAACCCAACCCAAAGATCAATCAAATCCAAGTCTTCTCGACAGAGATTGACCCCGATTCTTTGGATGACCAAGATTCTTGCTTACCCGCAGGTGAAGAGTCGAATGTGCCGGATGACGCGAAAAAAAAGCCGATGAAAGCGCTACTAACTACACAATGATCGAAACCGAAGCTATACAAAAGAGGTTTCTCCATGCCGCTCCTCAAATACGTCACAAACAACAAAGCACGTGAAATACTCAAGGAAGTGCATGAAGGAGTGTGCAAGAGCCATGTTGAGGTCGCTTTGGCTTCAAAATAGTACGCGGCAGGATACTATTGGCCCACAATGAAGAAAGATGCGTTGACTATGTCCGCCGATGTCACAAATGTCAAATGCACGAAAATTCCAAAAGCCCCACCGACCAACTTGCAATCGTTTTTTCGCGGCGGCCGTCGTCAGATGGGTATTGACATCCTCGGCCCATTTCCACCCGCACCGGTCGATAAAATTTCGTTGGTTCTTCGTCGATTATTTTACGAAATGGATAGAGGCAGAGCGATGGCGCACCATATCACAGAAAGGGTGAAAAATTCACCGGAAGAGAATAATATGCCGGTTTGGAATTCCTCGCAACCATAGTAACCGACAACGAACGCAATTTGCCTCAGATTCGGCTGTCGAGCTCGCAAAACTTGGAATATCTACCAAGCTTTTACTTCGATAGAACACCCACAAACTAATGGGCAGCCGAGGCGCAAACAAGGTGGTCTTGGCTGGTTTGAAGAAGAGGTTAGAAGACTCGCGGAAATCGGGCCAAGAATTGCCATTGGTGTTATGGTCTTACAATACTACACCGCAATCTTCAATGGTGAAACCCTTTTCGCTTGACATACGGGAGTGATGCACTCATCCTCGTGGAAATATTGGAGCCTAGCCCAAGAAGAATACTAACTACCACTGCAGATCGGATCCAACAAAGACTTCGGGTCAATTTAGACTTGCTTGAAGAAGCCCGAGAAATGGCAAAGATTAAGGAAGAAGCGGCCAAACAAAGAGCAGCCAAAAGGTATAACTCCAAAGTGAAGAAAAGAACATTCAAAGAAGGTGATCTAGTTTTGCGCGCCAACAACAAGAGTAGGGCCGAGGCAAGTTATCTCCCAATTGGGAGGTCCGCTCGTAATCAAAGCCGTGGTCGCCAAGGTGCATTCAAGCCGAAAAACTCAACGGGGAAATATCCCGAGGTCATGGAACGCTACCAACCTTCGGTTCTATTATAGCTGAGGATGAAAGAACCTTCGGCCTTCCCAACAGGGCCGAGGATGAAAAACCGATTCTCTGTTTTTTGTATCAATAAATGTATTTTTGTAGGAAGCCTATAGCTCCCCAAATGTACTGTTACTTACTGAATAAAGAGAATCGAAGATTACAAATACGTTGGAAGTGCCAAATTTATTTGCAATAAAACTTATACAAGCCATACGTGAATGCGTCTGAAAAACAAAGTCCCGAAACGGCAAGGACCGAGTAGTTGGCTCGATGTTGACCCCGGGCACCAAAGATGAAAGGACCTACCAAGTTTGGTCCGGACTGACGAGTTCGCGAACCCCTTGGAGGCACTTCACATGACCATGAAGCAGTTAGCTGAAAAGTTAGCCGCGGAGTCATGCGAAGAAACCCTCTTTGTATAGCAACACACCGACCATGACTCGCTGAAAAGCAAGTTAAGGGATCGCGTTTGCTTAAGAAATCAATGAGTTTCTGTCAAAGAGGACCAAAAACAAGACCGCAGTAGATGTGAAAGCATCCCGCGGCACAAACCGGACGATCTTTCACGAAACCTCTTCCTCACATAATAAAGGAAGAGAAGCATAAACCCAGCGATGCAAGTCGTGTGGAAGAAAAATAAAACCGAGGAACATAATAAAAATAAGCCGCGATGAAAGCACAAGGCATGAACATATATTACGCTGACATGCTTCACAATACAGGCGAACAGGTTCATTAAACAAAGTTATGAAGAACTCCAGAGTTATCAAAATAGGAGGCAGAAGGTAAAATACCGAAATACAGAGTGTCAAAATATTCACAAAATATTCAAATTACAAACCGCAGTCATCAAAGTTCGGGATGAAAACAAATTAAACATGAGGACCTCTGAATGAGTCTTTCTGAGTCATCGGCCACCTCCCCGGTACCGACCGCCAAAGTCCCGTCTACCGGGTTCTCATTTGCCGGAGTCCCAACTGGCGACAAACCATTCAACACTTGGTCTAACCCATCCAAGGTCCAAGAGGTAGTGTTGTTCCCGCACCATGCAAGACGCGGCGAGGTTTGGTTATCAAGAATGGGAGCCATGATTTGGCCATTGACCACCACATTGTCAGGGTCAAACACTTGGGGATCCAAGGCAGGGAAATGCACTCGCGCTTGATCCAGAGCTAAATAGAACCCGCGGTCAAACTCTGCCACCACCTGGGAAGCATAGTCAGCAGCTTCCTTCTTGGTTTTCTCCAGATCGTTGTAAGCCGTGATCGGTTTCTCCTTATAACCGCATAACTCCCCGCTTCTTTGATCACCGCATCCTTCTTCAAACGCCGTTAGCCTCCGACAAGCTCGTAATTTTCAAATGTTACTTTCTTGTGGTGTGCATACTTCTTCAAATCTTCTTCCGAGACTTCTTCTCACGGGCAAGTACTCGGCTCCTTCTCCATAGCGTTGCTCAATGGTCACCCCGACTACTTCCTTCGCCATTAATTCCCGTAAGCACTCTCAAAGTGATGAGCAAGCATGGAGGTCCAAAGACGTAAGACTTGATTGCTACCAAACTCGTCGAGGCCCCATTTTCTCGCACCCGCTCCACATCACCGTGAATAGAAATCGATTCAAGGCCTTTGTCACGGATACCGCACATCCCAAGCGATCTTCATAGAACCACTAGCCGCCCCATCCTTTACCTTCTTTACATCTAAGATCTTCCGCCAAGAGGCATCCTCCATGTCCTTAGCGTCACGGCGATTAGACTCAAACGATTTGGATTTGCCCCGGGCGAAGTGGGGAAGCCGGGGTTGTGTACAAGTCTCGCTTTTTAAGGGAGGAAGTTGGGCACCGTTGAGAGCTCGATTTTTTTTTTTCTCGCCAGCAAAGATCCTTGCTAGGAGTTTTGTAGCACCAAAGATCGGTGGTATACCCTTGTTTCGCCGCCTCCTCGCGAATACGGCGTCTATCCTCCACACTCAATGTAGACATACCGAATAGTCCCGCAGAAACACGCCACAAATATAAGAGCAAAACCATCAAAATCACAAACCGCATGATGTAATAGAAGACACAAAGTTCAAGTATTTACTTAGGTATGCTATAAGTCCTATTTGAGTCGCCAACTTCTCGTATGATGTGGGATGCCCAAGGTTGGTTACCCGATTGAACGTAAGACCAAATTCGGTCTACGTCCTCCTGATCAGCCGGGGATAAGCTACACCTCTCAATGGTAAATTTGTTGTTTGGGTGCGGAGTCCAGTAAAGGGGAAAGTACTCAACATTACTCTCATCAACTAACAAAAATGGGTCACGGGGTCCGGCTTCCAACCGAAAAAGAAGTCCTCCTGAAAGATTTGTAATCGCTTTTGAACACTTTCATAAAAGGCCCACGGGTGTGGTTACCAGGGAGACCCAATGAGGAGGATCTTTAACCGAGGAGCGCATTTAAATGAAGAAACTTCTCGGCAGGATGACATATACATTAATGCACTCACACATAATCTCAAAGGCCCGAGCGTAAGCCCAACCATTCGGATGAAGCTGAGTCGGAGCCACATTTAGCAACCGGAGTACCGCACAGTAATATCCGGAGAAAGGAACTCTAATACCTAGGTGCTCAAACAAAGTTGTGTACATATAGGTGTAGGGCTTATTTCGACCTCCGGACAATCACACACTACTCATCCGGATCCATCGCCTCAAGAATGCCAGCGCCGCTTGTCACACTGGATGACAAAGGAACGACCGATTCGCCTCCAATGACTCCTCACCACTAACACAGAGTGGGAGTCCAATACTTCTAAATCAATACTTTTCGTAATAACCGCTATGATCTTCAACATCCTCCTGACCATTGAAGATCGTTTCAAGCTCCCCGTGGAACAGAGGTTCATCATCGAGGCAAACAGAGTGTTCATAGCCCGCACATTTTGCCTAATACAATCTAAACGACAGCGTGAACATTGCCTACCAACGCATGAGGCATTGCCACACCTAATTCCGTATAACCTCTCCTCACTATCGCTACTAATGCTTATTATAGAAACCATGAATGAATTTCGCAGTGTAACTATGCAAGAAAGCCAAAAGACGTAAAGGAAGAGCAATAGAAACTACCGTGATTAAGGAAAATAAGCGTGCACTGAAAAATGGTGGAATGACTCAAAGCGCAGAAATGTAAGTGCGTCGCTTTCAAAGCAAGCGTAATAGGAAAAGAGCGAAAGGGGGAAAAGAAAGAAGCACTTGAGTATTCAAATAACAGCAATCTAGCGAACCGTTCGAGTTTCAGCGATCAACGGCCGTGATATAAAGCCTCTTCAACTCTAACGGCTAGGGTAACGCCACGTGGTGACTATACGACGCGACAGGTGGTTGGCACCATTCCAGAGGATCAAAACATCATTAATCACAATTCAAAAGTCACGCCCCATTGCACGTGTTCACACGCCAAGGATGACGCTACAAACGCATCGCGGTATGATTAGAGAGATCCAGAAACATAAGCATAAGCCTAAAGGCACCTTGCAAATATGGATATATGCATATTCTCATTCACAAATATATATATTGTTATTCATAATACATGATACGCTAACAAAACGGCCGGCCTAGAGCCGAGCACAATGAAGGTCAAAAATACAATTGCAGGTCTTAGCACAAATGTGATAATCCGTGGCGAACTCGAGCAAATAAGCCGGTCCATGGAGAATTTGCCCTCCGGAGTTTCTCAGAGATCCACCGGAAGAAGCGGGAAGAAGTCGGCGGTCGACAAAGGAGTGGTCAATGGAAAAATTCTCCAAACACCGGGCCCATGGAAAATCCTCTACATTGAGGAGGAAAATCAACCATTAGGCCGCGGCGACACCACCACGCAGATAAAGACCACCTTTGAGCTCTTCACACAATCTCAAGCAGGGATAGCCGGATTAACCGCAGCGAAGAACGTCCACAAATGCCGGAAGTCCACGACTCCTTCTTTGAGCCCTCCAACAATCTTAAAACGCTGAGGGACTTTAAGATTGTGTGCAGAGCCCAAAGGGGGAGCAGCAGCCTGATAAAGCAGACAAGCCATAAACATCAACAGCTTAAGGAAAGAAAGCAATAACTTAAAGGAAAGGGAATGGCAACGACAAGGCAACATGGCCCCTTTTTATAGATGAAGAAAGAGAACAAGTTACAAACAGGAGCATTTATGAAGTGCACAGAAACGCCCGCAGCAGTCAAACACAACTCCCAAGGGGGTCAAAGCGTTACCAACAGTCAAAAGCGGCAGGTAGCGTCAACTACAGTACTCGGTTTTCATTCAATAACAAGGGGAGCCGGGAACCGATGGGCAGACATGCTTTTGAGCGACTTCATGTTTCTCATTCATCGCTCGAGGGACTGTGTTCACGACCGAGCCGAGCCTCGATCCAGCACGCGGCATCCCAAGACAGAGCGCCGAGGGACTAAGATCTTGGAGCGCCTCTTATGCTCGGCCCAGTCTATAGCAGTCGGTCCCCACCTTTAGCCTAGGCATCTTCCTGTAACCGTCACATTTATTATGTAACTGAACCTTTAATTATGTAACGGTTATCAATTATTAACCATGAATGCCTGTAACACTATATATCTCGCCCAGAGAGGCTAATGAAGAGGTTGAACGATTTTTCTATCTACGCGAGACCATCCATTGTGTTCTTGATAATTCCATTCACGTAAATTGTTGAGAACAAATACCATAAGAAAATTATGTCTCTTGAATCATCTTTTAATTGTGTTGTTCATCGAGTACTAAGTCTCTATTCGACAAAAAGAGCGGATAACGGATAAACTAATTTATAGTGGATAAGCCAACGGATAAACCAGTGGATTGAATTTTAATAATTGGTAAAATTAGTGGTTGAATTAACTTATAAATATATAATGACATCTATATAAATAACAATTGAAAATCTCCTCATTTAATTTCTTGACACATGTCACACCATGAGGATTTTCTCAATAAATATAAATTCATGTCACCTATATTTATTTTAATTTATTATTTGTTCAAAATGAAAAATATATAAAACGGTCAATTTAATGTGTAACGCTCCAATATGATTTATGATAATTAAAAAAACGGTTATTTGATATTGTAACTCTCTAACTATGGGTATAAATATTCCAAGTTGGGTGTCGGGTTGAGTCACTATCAACACCATCACTTCATCTTCCCTAAACATCATTTGTTCAAAGACAAAACATCACACTTCTTGGAAGCTTCTTCATCACCATTTTCGAATTTCATATTGAAGGAGTAGAATAGGTTTGTGTGTGAACTTTGGGTGTTGGTTTGAGTCACCTAGGAGCTTTAGATTGAGTGTTGGTGAATTTGAGTCGAGTTTGGTAGCTTAGGAAAAAATTGGTGTCTGTGAAATTGATTTTATTGCTATTAGATCATGATTTGACATGTTGTCAATTAGGTTTTCCATCATATGTATATCGATGTGCAATTTTTTTTGACACCCATGTATTGTAAATCATCCTATCAAATGAAATTGTATTACACCCATGTATGTTCATAGTGTGAAATATACTTCGGTGTATGTGTACCTCCAGTATGATGATATCGCAAAAGAATTGAGTCCATTTAACAAAAAAATGTGATATTGCACTATGAACCGAAGGTATATTAATATGAGTAAATATTATCTTACTAAATATACCTCCAGTTCATAGTTGTTTTTGGGCTACTATTTCCACATTGAAGTTTATCCTAATATACCGTAATGAGTTCACCGTTAGATATGCTCAAAAACTTTAACATTAGTTAATTTCCACCATAGAGTTTTTGCAAAAATACAATCTAATAAAGATACCAAGAATTATGAAAATAGAATATGAAACAAATCAACGTTGTTTGATTAATTAGTCGACAAGTATCCTATATATTTTTTTGGTTAGTATATATATTCTTTTTGTCAAAAAATATAGGAATCAAGCAATACACATTTGTTTCCCAAAAATTTAGCGATACTCATTTTTTGACAACAAAAAGACTATACACATCTCAATCTTACTGGTTTCGAATCACGATGTCAATGAGTTCAATCTAATTTAATTTTGTTAGCAACGAATCGCTTATCATTCATAACCCATCGACATATTTTTCTATCGCTCGTGACTTATTTTTTATACCCTTTTTAAGGCACGACGTTAAAAATTTAAGATATTTTTTCCGATAAATTCATAATATCTTGAGTAATCATTATTTAATATATATTCAAACAAATATATATTACATACTACAAATAGATAATTACTATTATTAACCAATAAAGCACAAATGACAATATTAATAATCAGAAATACAAAACGATGAATCGTACTAATGTCAAAAGATAAAAACAAAAATGTGTTTACAATATTGATACATTAAAACACTATAATCATGACTCATCACACATTCTTGGTAAAAATTGTCTTTAATCTATTTGACAAACACAAATCAATTAAACAATGTATGTGTGTGGGGGTATTTAAGAATTTATAACAAAGATGCTAATAAATTGTACTTTTTCATGACCAATGTACTAAATGTTTCCCATGCATCACACGGGCATGTATACTAGTAAATGGACATTTGCAATTAATGTTTGAATATGAGAGAGAATAATTATTTAATAGTGGATAAAAGTGGTAAAAATGAAACGCTATAAGTTATAAGGTCAAACGCTACTTCAAGTAGCGTTTCCAAAAATGCTATAAGCTAGTGGAAAATGCAATAAGTTTGTCTTGCCAAACAAGCTACCACGAGTTTATCCACTATAAGCTAGTAGTTTGGCTTTGCCAAACAGAGCCTAAGTGAAATTTTCACAATAGTAAAGATTCAAGAGATTCCTTGAGACTCGTGGTCGCATGCATGCATGCATCGGGGCATGATTCATTTGGCGCAGGGAGGTCCCCTTGATTATCGCTTTTGTAGTATTTAAGTGTTTGAACTTTTGTGGATTTATTTATTTGTAGTTGTTTTTACAATTGTTTATATTTTTCGTGAATTTATAATCGTTACACTAAACATTTATTTTAATTGATGCAAAAGCTTAATTATATTGAAACAACAACATAACAAAACATAAAGAGTAAAACATAATAGAAATAAATATAGCTCTAAATGAATATGAGTATCTCATCATGATAGCTTTAATGCATAACAACAATAAGATAATCTCGTTGACACTCCGCTTCGCTTCCACTTACAATTTCTAAACGACTACGAAGTCCAAACATGTCATAGGTGTTCTACATAACTCATACGTCATCGTCAATCTTCACTTCCATAGAGAACCAAGAAACACAACCATCATCTCCAAAGTTGGTTTCATGCTAAAAGTGATACTAGTAACCTCTCATTCATCACCTCCACATGAACCTTACATTCTAGTTTGTCTTTCAAATAAACGGTTAATGTCGTCCTTGAGCCCGCATAAAACAAGATGTGGACAGAGAAAAGTACACCATACTTTCTTGTGGTCATTTGGCTAAGATGATGAACAACAATAAATGTGTTGTCCGTTGAGTACTGAGTTGAATAAGTATCAATTTTCGAGAGTGTTGGTGTGAAAGAACTAAATCAGTGTGTGTCGCTGATTAAAACCGTGGGATCTTGACCATTAAATGTGGATTTTTCTAATAACAGATTTATCTCACAAAAGATAAACTGTAGTTGTAGGTTTACAAAACAAATTTATATTTTTGTGAGATAAATTCGCTATCACATTTTTGACATCGATTTATCTCACAAAAAGATAAATCCGCTTTATCAACTTACAACTACAAATTTATCTTTTTATGAGTTAAATTCGATGTACTAAATTTGAATCCTCGAATTTACCTAATTCCATTTTGAAATTTTTTAACAATGAATTTATGTTTTTATTTACATAAACTGTTTCAGATATTTTCATAGGTAATTTTGGAAAAAAACTTAGTGGGGTATATGAAATGCTGTGGTGGGGTTAAAAAATTATCCATGTCCATTTTAGGCATAAAATAATGGGCCTGTCTCAGATCCATACAGATAGGGCTTTTACTTTTCCCACACCCCATCCTACTCCAAACACACCCCTCACCCTACACATTTACCAAACTAACCCCACTTACAATTCAATTCTCCCTCTACCCCCTCCCTCTTCTTCTCCTACAACAAACACCCTCCCTCCAACACCCAAACCTCCCCTCTCCACTCCAACCCACCCATCCTCACCTTCATCATTCACTCCCATTCAACTACCCAACATTGGCAACTAGCTCAAGGTAATAACCCTACAAAACTTTTTTCATGTTGGTTCTGCTTTCGCTTTTTACGCCATTTTTTTTTTTCTCGCAAACGCGCCGCTTCGAACAGGTCGCTCAACATGTTCGCATGAACGTGTTCGAACAGTGTTAACCGATGTGAATTTGATTTGTTTGAACAAAATTTCATTCGAACTCGCTCGCATGAGGCCGCTCGAATAAAGCGTATGACAAAGAATCGATAAGTCGCAGCTTCGTGCGTGTGTTTTTTTGGTTAAATGGATGTAAATGAGGGTGCATCTGGAGCAGTTGAGTTGTCAACTTTAGTAATGAGATGTCAATCGTCATAGCTTGACATGTCGATCGACGCCGTTTAATCCCAAGACTTTACTAATTGCTCCAAACCGATACGGTAAGAATGAATTTGTTATTTTAATTTTAGCTTAACTATTCAAATTATGTAATCGACACTTAGTAATTGAATTTCGCTTATTTCCTACCGTGAGGAGCTACCGACTTGTGTGCGCAAGTGTTGGAAAATCTATCGATGGTGATTGTTATAGGAAGATCCGACACCGGACGACGCATCGTAAACAATACCGCATGTTGATTCGTGATAAAGCCGATCATATAAGACAAATGTCGAGGAAGGCACAAACACTAGAAAATGTTGTTGTCCCTTCGCATTGAAAGGGAAATTTATTAAGAAGCTTCGAGGATGGATTTTGAGGGTTATGAATGGAACTCATAACCATGGCATGGCTACTTATCATAATGGACGCCCGCACATTGGTAGGTTAACTTCGTAAGAGAAGGAACTAGTGGCTAGAATGACTAGGAATCATACTCGCCTAAATTGATCCTTAATGGGCTGAAATTGATGAAGTCCGATGATAACTATACGGCCAGAAACAAATATACAACCGCCGCCAAAGGCAACGGCCATTATGCGCGAGAGGGTAGGATCGAGCTCCAACAATCGATGTTTTATTTGCAACGCGATAATTATGTTTACATCGGACTCGACTTGCGTATGAACTACGGTGCCAGAAAGACATCTTTGGGCCCATCCGCATTCTATTGAGCTTCTAAACACCTTCCCAATTGTTTTGTTGATTGATTCCACATATAAAACCAACCTGCATGTATCCGCTGGTCGAGATCGCTGTGTAACCTCAATCGAGAAGACTTACTCTCATCGTGATTTGCTTATGTCAATCGGGGAGAGGATGAATAACTTTGCATGGGTTCTCGAGAAATCGAGGGGTTTATTTAGGAAACAGATGAACTTCCACAAGTCATACTTACATCGACAGAGACACTGTGTATGATGAATGCTCGGGCAAAGAATATTTCCAAATCTCGCAAACTTGTTGTGCGCCAATTTCACATTAAGAAAATGAGGCCAAAGCAAGACTCATTGTGAAAGACCAAGGTATTGTTAATGACATTATGGGTGCATTTCTATCCGTTGTCCATGCGAAGACTACTAAGAGTATGATTATGAGTCGGGTCTGCTTAACGACTCTGGCGTGACCTTATCCCAGCTTTCATACCGTGATGTGAAGACCACCGCTAGACCCCTTCAAGGAAAAGTTTATCGTGCATGGATAAATAAGCATATGCACCTCGCAACACCACCACCAACAGAGTCGAGTCTCGCACACTCTCACTGAAGCAAATATTACGAGACAAGAGGGAGATTTGTGCAAGTGCCGGGATGGAATGCGCATCATGCTTAGGATACAACATTTCGATCTTAAAATGCACTTCGAGCATAGTTTGAGTAGAGTGAAAGTTCAACACTTGAAGAAGAAGATTTTTGATGAAATTAAGGGTTTAGTTTCATCTAATGCTATATACCATATTTTAGGGGTGAGATGCAGCAGATCGATCCGCTTCACTTAACCCATCATTATGTCGATGCACACTCGTGACTACACACTGACTACCATGTGCATGCGAAGCTTTCAAGGTATGATGTACACTCATCTTGTTATTTTGTCTATAAACTCAACATTATACGGGTTGTCACTAAATCAATGTCGCTTTTTTTGTAGGGTTATGATGGATCGCACTCCAATTCCGTTGAGCATGATTCACCAACATTCGCAGAGGTTGAATTTCAAAATACGCACAGAGGTAATGGATGATGAGTCGAGTGTAGAAATTGAACTTGAAGTTATCGTAAGAAGGCCTGAGGCCTCCGATCACGCCTAGAGTTATGATTATGAAAAGCACGTGAATTGGCATTCCCGACACGACTTCTATGTGTCCACCTCCTGATACGATCATTACAAAGAGAGCACCAAAAAAGATAAGAAAGGGAATGTTGATTACTCAACAAAGCGAGACAAGTCATTTTGGGAGCATGTAGATGACAAATTTGACTCCTGGATCTAGTGGATGTTTTGCTCGGCCTCGTAAAACGACCTCTACTCCCCAAAGTAGGAGTGGAACGCCTACAAACCCATACAGCCTCGGGTTCTACTCCTACTTTGTCAACGTGTTCAGCACCTAATCCATCACTAAGCAAAAAGAGAACTCAAGTCGACAAAGGCTACTTTAATCCCTACTCCTCCACTATATAAGAAACCAACACCCACACCTATTGTTACAGTGTCGCCATCGCCATCGCTTTCAAGAGCTCCTACTTTGACACCACTCTTGCTCTTACAATCAATCCTATTGTTACGTATATTGATGTCGCAGCTTATGGATGTATTTAATACATACATAATAGTGGATGCCAAAGCATACATGCGCCCCTATGTTGAAAAAATTGTTAACGTGGTCGTGATGGTAATCGTGGATTCCGGTGTATTGCAAAAGATTTCTTGGAAGCGGGTGAGGAGGTTTGGCAATCGATCGTAATCGATTCGATGGAAGAGCTTAACCAATACAATGACTTCTACACTGATCGTATGGTGGTATCGTAAGGTCACATTTTTTTATGAAGGCGCTTGTTGAGGCACATCGCGGGAATAATGTCAAGGTAATTGGATGAGTATACCGATATGGGGTATCTAATCAAGAATAAGTACAAAGTCGCCCTCACTTGTTGGTCACCTAATTGTTGTTACACAATTTTTCCCTTCAATGTTGCGCCATTCGTAAGTTGCCCGATAGCTTCAACATTCTATCGGGTACTAGAACACAAACACTTTGTACAGTAAAGTGTCTTCTATTTAGATTCAAGTAGTCATTCCAAAACATTACATAACATTATGTTTTTTGTTGTCTTTTTGAAGATCTTTATGAAGCCCTCGAAGTCCAATGCCCTCGCTGATATTATGTGGAATACTAATAGTGGCACCCATAGAAAGTGGTGGGACTCGCTTTTATTAGCCGCATGCAAAAGTGGAAGTGTTTGCTCATACAATCACAACTCCCCCCCATCCCCTTCCTTGTGTAGATTTAAGTAAAGATATCGATGGTAGTCAATGTTAAGTTAGATTCATAATTTTGGTACACAACATCAGATATGACTATCGGGTAGACAACTTTTGAAATCAAAAACCGTGGTTTCGCTTTCGCTTCGTTTTTAAGTTTTCGCTTCAGATAACATTAGTTCGAATGATACTATTCGAACGCTGCTCAACGCCACCCTTCAACATGTTCGAATAAAGTCATTCGAGGCAAAGAATAACACACCAGAACCAACAAATGACAATATTCCTTAACACGATGTAGTTCTTTTCGAACATGTTCGAACGATGTCGCTCAACACCAAAAATTCCTTTAACACGACGTCGCTCGAATAAATACTTAAACCACGCTACACGAGCGCCACACGCGAGGTCATTTTTAAAAAAAAAAGTTTGGGGTATGGCATGAGTAGGAGGGGGTGGGAAAAGTAAATGCCTACAGATAGATGTGTTAGTGGGACCAGGCCTTTTTTCTTTACCCGGTACCACATGCAAACGTTTCCAAACGGGATTTGGAATTTTGGGTGATCGAACGGTGGTTCAACGACACGGGGAAGAAGAAGAAGATGAAGAAGGAAGACACAGTGAAGCTTATCAGTGCCGAGGGTTTCGAATTTATCGTCGACAAAGAAGCTGCCATGGTTTCACAGACCATTCACAACATGCTTACCTCTCCAGGTTTTCTTTTCCATCATTTCCAAAAATATTCGACTAGTGTAAATTAGGGTTCCAAATTAAAATCAATTCATTTAGGAATACTTGAATAGAATTGTTCAGAGTGCGATTTCGTTGGTGATAGGAGTTTCGCCGAGAGGGAGCATGGAGAAGTGACTTTTCCTGAAATCAGCACCACCATTCTCGAGAAGATTTGTCAGTATTTCTATTGGCATCTTCAATCTGCCAGGTATTTTCTTCTCCCTTGCCTGCATTTTCCTGTTTCCTTGTTTTCGTTGTCTTCAATTTTGGCTGAAGTTTTGTTTTTAATTTTCATATCCTCGTTGTCGTCCTTTTGATTTCTTGGTTATCTGTGTAATTACTTCGAGTATTCGAGTATGCTGTTGAAAGATTTTATGGCTCAATGATCCTTGTAGTTATTCATTTACAAACAAACTAGAATCCCATCCCATCTATTTGCAAACACGTCTTTCATTTCATATTGACGAGAGAGAAAGAAAAAGACCCCCGGGATCACAATGATATGCAGAAATCACGAATAAAAGGGAAGGTACATCTTTCATGAACAGATAGCCTAAGATGATGAACAACTACAAGGATCATCGAGCAATCAAATCATAAATAAAATCTCTCAACAGCGTACGCGAAGCAAGGATACATTGAAATAAGAAATCAAAAAGGATGACAAAATACTTTGCATTCTAGTTTTATGTTTCTGGATCGTCAGTGCATCTCATATACTTAATGAGTCTTTTCTGATTTTTTGTCTTTTCTTGACTTTGGTCTTGAATCAAGACCAAGGTCAAGAAAAGGCTTTGAATGATATAGTCAACACTAGTGGATGGTTATGATCTCTTGGAGTGCATCTTTAGGAGATAAGAGCTGCAATGACATGGAATTTTTTATTCAGGAACTGAGGGTGGCTCTAAGTCCCACTTGAGTCTTTTTGTGCATTTTGTACTTATTTCACTGGATGTGGCTATGATGCTTTGATTGGTATTGGGGTTGAGTTCCTTCATATTCGATATTAATTACTCCTCAATATCATATTAAGTGTCTTTTTAGAATTCTTAGTTTGTCTCAAATTTCTTATCACTTTAGAATTTCAATGAAGCATTAATTACATTTTTCCAATAACACCTTTATTAATTGGTATCTCAACCACTTTATATTAACTATTCATTCCATCTAGCTCCAATTATAACAAGGGTATTCTAGTCAAAACAAACTTGTTCACCTTAAATATGAGCCTACTAAATAGTTTTCTTAAAAATTATGCATTACCTTAAACGACATACAATTTGAGATAGAGGGTGTAATAAATTAAAAACTGTTTCCTGTTAAAAACAATTTTGGATGGTTTTGATATTTTTTATCGAGCACCACTAAGCAAGGTTTATTGATGATGATAGAATTGCAGTTGAATAAAAATGTTAAAATTGATGCTCGCTTAGTTGGCTCTATTTGAACTTTCTTTTGGCTACTCTTAATATGACAATATTTAGCTGTTTCAAATTTCAATTTGTAAAACTTTCGTTGAAGTCATGTAAATCCAGATGCAATTGTAAGTTGTGAAGTGTTACATAATTATTGTGCCCTACATTTTGAAGCGATAATTGATTATTTATTATTTGAAAATTACTGGGTGACCTGAAAATATAACCAAACAGCCTTACCAATTTGAGTTGGCATTTGTTCTCAATGTTGTTTTGACCCACTGGCCTATGTTTTTAGCATGCATCGCTGGTGATGAGATAGAAATTTTCACAGTATTATTTTGTAATACGTTTTGAAGATTACTTTGATGTTAGCTGCAAAAGTCTGTTTTATGTATTTGAAGTTATATTTTCCTTTCAGATGAAATTAAACTTTTGAAAATCCTTGTCATATTTGATTTTAATTTTGTGTTCCATCTAAATTATTGTGTTGATATGATTATGTCGGTGTTGCTAGTGGAAAGGAGACTGAGTTTCCTATTGAACCTGAGTTAACTCTGGAGTTAATGATGGCTGCTAATTACCTGCATACTTGAGCATATTGACTTCCCAAAGGTGATAGTCCTCTCTTTCCTTATTGTTGCAATCTTTTGTTATTTCTTGAGTCTGAAATGTTTAATTTTCACAGTAATTGTTTTTGTTGTTGTAATCTTCCCTTTTCGCTTCTTCTATGGGTAATGCAGAAAAGCTGTTGCTTTGTTTGGGGTTTTGAGAAATATAAGCTAGCATAGGTGTTGCCATTGTCAACTGCATCCTTGCAGCGACTAAAGTATACATGTAATTTGTCACTCTGTAATGTAATCTAATGTTATTTGACTCAAGCTTGTTAGACTGGTCCGAGTGGTGCTGTATCTAGCTTACTGTAACTGTAATTCTCTTTCTTTGGTTTTTTCAGTTGGTCATACTTTGTATAAATTAACAGATTGAAAGGGGAATGAACACCTGTTTCTTTCTTATCAACAAGAAAATCCCAATTCAAAGTTCAGATTTAGTATGTCGCTGAACACTTGTTTCCCATTAGTTAACACAAGCGATGGATGGGGATATTGGTACTGCAAACAAACCTAAAGCTGAATAGGGGCATGGTTTTAATTACCGCTGGGAGGGACGGAGATACGTTGTAGCCTCCCATGGCTTGTGATGAAAATCTAATTGTTTCCATGATTATTTTGGGTCAAAATTCCATGATAAATGATTGATCTAACCAAGTGATTATTTTTAATCAAATTAGCAAATAAGATAAAAAGAGCAAGGGGAAAAGAACATACAAATGGGATTAGCCAAAAAAAAAGAAATAACAAATGTGAAAGAGATGGAAATGGCGATAGAGACTGAATAGTCGCTACACTTCTCTTGGAAAGGTAATAAAGCATGTTACTATTAAAGAAGACGTTGCTTCTCAGTCGCGATTTAAAGCTTGGTTCTTAGTCGTTGATGGGAAGAAAGAAGACGACGATAACTGTGTTTGGTATTTTCCGCCTCTTAATATTTATTAAATAATATTATTTAATCTGGTCTAAAAAATATCTTATTTTAATTTTTATTCCATTAACGGCACGCCAACGTTAACGCCACGCCGGACAATGAAACACAACTCACCCAAACGTTTGATTAAATTTTGGTGAATATGATTTTAGAAATTGATAAAATAAGCGCTAAAATCGTAAATAATTCTTACGAATTACAATCGAAATGTGATTATGGGTGCGACCAAAAATCGTAATTAAGCCAAAACAAATATAAAGAAAATAGGAACACTGTAGTTTTATTCTAGTAAATTCCTCAAAGTTTCTTGGCCACTTTAATGGGCTATCACAATTATCGCGAACACACTAAAGTTTACGCGCTCTTTGATCTTGAATCTCTTTTTGGTCTTTGCTTTGTTTCTCGTGACTTCCATCCAAACCTGAATTGTCGCATCTAGGTTTTTCGACGACTATTTAATTTAACTTGAATTTATGGACGTTTCATCTCAAATACACGCCCAAGAACTTAATTTCTGACGCGATATGTAAGTGGCCAAATACATCCCAAAGATAATCATCTACGAGGCCAAGTGCGGTACGAATGTAAAAATAACATGATTACACCTCACATTCACTCAAGTTGAAGGCATGTATTATTTATGACGTTTCCTACATACAGGTCTCGTACCAATGATCATTTTGCTTTTTCATTCTCCTATGGGGTACCTATTAAAATATAATTATCAACAATTAAAAACTCCCTATTAAGGATGCTCTTAATTTCGTGTTAATTATTCCCGAAACTACTCGGTCGTTGTTGGGCCCAATACGGGCGTGGCTCAACTCGTCCGGAACAATTACCAATTGTCAATGTATTTTCATTCCTTTAAAGAAATTAGACGAAAAGTCTTATATGTTATCAAATAATTATATTTAATATTGTATCTTATTTTTCTTTTGAAAGAATGTAATCAAACCTGACCTAATATTGAATTAGAAGAGGTGTGTTTTCAAGGTTCAATCTGTTGAATTGGGGTTGAACCGAAATTAATTAAAAATTATTTAATATTATTTTCACAATATATAAAGGGTAAAACAAAAATGTTATAATATAACATAATAAGATTATAATATTCAATAATAATAATAATAATAGTAGATACTATAAATGTAAGTAATTCCTAATAATAATATTAAGGTACATATTAATTTTTTAATTATTTTTATTTATTTCAAAACATTATTATAAAAAAAGGATAAAAATATCTCATATGCCAAAAATCAACATCGCTTATCATTTTTTTTCAAAATCAAAGATGATATACCTTTTTTTAAGAAAATAGGTGAACCTGTCATCGATTCTCGATTTTTGGCCTGCTTCCCGCCTTGCTCCGCGCTTTTCTGGCCATATCCTGCTAAATTCTTGGTTTTTGTTATGGAGTGGACTCAAGGCCCAATATACCCAATAGGCCCAAAGATGGCCCAACATCAGTAGCTATAAATACTAAGACAAATCCCAAGAATTAGGTATGTCATTCTTACTCATATTCACCGCTCACTATCGACTTGAGTGTCGGCGTTTTCGCAGTGTAGCGACCAAAAATCCGAAAGGATTCTTCGACGCTCAAAGGAAGCCGCCACCAAATTTTAGTTTAAGTGGCAAATTCGAAAATCTCTTTATGTTTAGGACAAGGTAGGTTTAGTGGTTCGGGAGTCATTATGTGTGGGGAAGGTATTAGCACCCCACGACATCCTTGGTCTAATTAATTAGGATTTATTAATAATTACCCTTTTATTTATAGAGGAAAAGACTTATTTAAATTTTTAGTTTTTAGTGCTTGACAAGAGTGGACTTTGCTCCTACGCACTCTCCTGATGCAAATGGAGGAATCAAAGCTACGTAGTTCTTCCCAAAAAGGTTTGTTGATTGGTGGGTTTTTTATGTGTAGGGTCCTAGGATTCCTTGAACTGCATAACTCATCGATTCCTAGACACCGCCTAACCCGATTGACACAACCGACTTAGTCCCCTACTTTTGAAATTATTTTTGAGGTTTTTTGAAAGAAGTTTGTTTGATGTGAGGTGAGTTGGTTTTAGAATAGTATTCTAGAACTCCCGAACTGCATGTACCAATCGTTTAGAACGCCGACTAACCCGGTTGTACAATCGACTTAGTCCCCTATTTTTAGGAAGGTGATTTATTTATTTACTTATAAGTTTTTGTGATTACCGAATCGCATGTACTTCATTGGTCCTAGGATGATTACTAACCCTGCCAGGTTAATCGATTTAGTCTTTTATTTGATTTTTGAAGAAATAAACTAATTTGTGCATAAAAATAAAATAAAAGACAAAAACCGATAATTAATAAAGACTAGGCTAAAAAAACTATATACATAAATAAATATGAATAGATATATACATAAACAATAAATAAATAAATAAATTATATTATAAATAAATGATAAATAAATATGTACATAAAAATAAACAAAATAAATACAAAACTAACTCGACTCGATGAATGCCGAACCGAACCGAAAGCAGTAACCGCTTTATTTTGACCCTAAGATCGCTGTAACCGCTTTGAGAATCTGAAAGCCGACTCAAAACGCCCAAATGATCAAAGATGCATTTTTAATGAAATGGGCCGCCTCGCTTGACCCAAAAAGATCACTTAACCCGCCAATGATCCCCTAATCTTCACCTCTCAACCCTTTTATATCCAATTGCTAGTGAGCTCTTGTTTTCGCGTGAGCGATGTGGGACTAAAATAAGGTAGAGAAAGTAATTCCCATTAAAACACAATTCTCGCTTTTTCTCAAACTCACATCAGAATATTGCGAATCCGGATTCGTTAACCGCTGGATCGCCTTCCTTTTTTACAGCTTGGTTCGTGAGACATATATCTACGCTTTTCACCGCTCAGATCGCCGTAAACGAGGTCCGAGGAGAGAGAAATTGCCTTCGCAATAGCTGCAGCTTTTTGGTCCGCTTTTTCTCAAACCTCTCATCGTGAAAAGTGCGATTCCGCATTCGCGTTAACCGCTCTGATCGCCTTCATTTTTTTTACAGCGGGTTCGGCGGAAATATGTCTTCACTTTCACCGCTCAGATCGTGAAAAACGAGGTCCAAGGAGAGAGAAATTGCCTTTGCAATAGCCGCTAAAAACTAACACCTAAAAATACGCAAAAACTACTATTTTATGTAATTTTCTAAAAATCCAAAATAAAATGGTTGAAAAAGTCCAAATTAAAAACTATTAAAAGAACTTGACAAAATTGAGGTATAACAGCTTTGCTCTCTTTATTTATATTTTACTAGAAAAGGTGAAGTGTATTCAAATTTTCGTAAGTGAAAATAGAAATAAAGATAGAATAGACGCCAATTTTGTCCATTTAAGAGAAAGCAAAGGGTTTGAGAATGGAGGAGGAACGATTAACACTTGGCGATTAACCGAGAACAAAATGAAGGATCGCCGATCCGAAAGAGCACTAAGGCTCGGGCGGCCACTGGGGCCTTAAAGGAGCACTAAGGCTCGGGCGACCACTCTGGGTCTGTAAGGTCGCCAGGCCTTAATAGAGGACCATCGTGGTTTCAAGGAGCGCTACTAGCTACTGTGACTAGTAAAACGATCCGGTGGGCCTTTATATTCGAGCGCCAGTGGCCAAGATCGATCCGAATCGATATGTTGACCAACAGAGGACGCCCACTATGTCTTAGGTAGTCCGGCGACCACGCGGGGTTCGCGAAGGTCCGCTTCTGCTCGACCGACGCTAAGCGACCGAGCCACTTAGGGCATCGCCTAAAGCGACCACTGGGTCCGGAGGATCAACCCGTGATCTCGTGATATGATATGAGATCAACGCTAAAGCGCTGGATATTAGAGGAACAAAATATGTGGACCGACACTTGAAGTAGATTCGTAAGCAATACATGTAATGCATATACAATGCCAATAATATATGCACAAGCAACAGCTGATTTTTCAAGATGATGAATGAAATAGGTGATTCTTTTTCTTTTTGTTTTTTAGTTTTTTGCTCTTTTTTTTGGTATACAATAAATGCATGAAATGCGAATGTGAATGAAATGCTTAAATGCAAATGCTATGGTGCATGGTGCGTATGATATGAAATGATTGATTTGGGTGTAGAAACATTTTTGTGATGATGAGATGTGAGACTTTGATGTGAAAGGCGAGATGAATATTGACCATTCTTTGGAAAGATTAGATCCGCTTTCAAACTTCGCAATTTTAAGGTCATATTCATGTGCACTTATGTGAAAAAGTATCAGATTTGCAAACTCGCTTCTTTTTCTTTTCCACTATGATGCCCCATGATGATCAAGCTTTAGGTCCACAAAGTTAGCTAAGCGTATCCTTAGCATTACATGATCAACTTCAGGTTCTCTCTCGTAAGCTATGTTTATTAAAGATGTATAGTAAAGGCAAATATAGATGAATGAGTCGCTTAACTTGGGGTTCTAAAGGCCTCAAAGAGGACATTTGTGGCGCATGAAGCGGGTGAATGATCGACCGGTCTTTGTCAAAGGTCATGAAAGGTAGGTTTTTCCGAGCCAAGAAATGCTCTGATCGCGCCCCAATTTAGATTTGATGACGGTGAGTTGAATAACATGCCCTTGTCTAGTGATGACAAGCTGGCGGTATAGAGGATGATGAATCGGGAATGCATCTGGCTTTTGAAAGTGAGAGCAAGAGATTTTGTCTCAACCCATAGAGTTTGGTGTTGCCCCATTCATGGCAAGGACAAGATTGCCCGCACTAGAGTAGTAGCATTTTGGGTAATGAGTCGAGAAATTGCCCGTGATGGTTTTATGGTCGTGAATATAATGAAGGGATGAGACGGGTGTCGTGAATTTCCCCATTTGTAGGTGGAGTGAAGAGTGAAAGGATTGCCCCACTTGGAATGGTGTTTCAATGGTTGCCTTTAGTGAGATTGGGAAAGGTGACAGAGTTAGGCCCTATGGGTTTTTCGAGTTGGTCCGGTATGGATGTTTAGACTGGGTGGTGTGGATGGACATTGGACACATTTCCCAAGTTTGCTGGAACAAATGGTGAAAAGAATGCCCCACTTTAGGATCTAGGTGATGATTCTAACACAAACTTTTTGGTTATCCTTAAGATGACCTCACAGATTATGATAGTTTTGTATTTCAAAGCAAATGAAAACTTCACTTGGTGATCACTAAACCTTGTCTTGATGTCAACGTAACTTGAATGAATCTGGGTGCAAGTCCTTTGATTTTTCTCTTTATTTGAGTTTTTTTTTTGAGATACATTTTTTTTGAGCAAACATATTGTAAATAAATAAACTTATTTGTCCTAAGATTAAAACTTTGAGAAAACAAAAACAATTGGTCATTGATCGTAATAGATTTTTGGAGTTGTAATGTGGTTGATGGTTAATGGTTTAGGAAGGAAGCGGATAATTGGGCTCAAGAAGTGTTTGATGACCGATAGAACAAATGATTTTTATTTGGTGATGTAACTTGGCTAACGGGTAATGATTTATGAAGCGGAATTGTTATTAGGCTCAAATGAGTGTGTTTTGAGGTTTTATCGAGACAATAATTGATGTGCCTCATGGTAGAATGAACCTGCTTTAGAATTGTCACTTCGCCAAGGGTCTGGGAGGTAGGATATTGAGGCCAAAGGAAGTATTTGAGAGTTGATTTCACAAGGATCTCTTATGTGTTTAATGGTATGAAGCATCACCACGATTTGTACTATTTTTGTTTTTTTTGTTTTTTGTTTTTTGGGATTTTTAACTCTTTTTTGACTTCACTCTTTTGTGATTTTTGTTACTTTTTTTGGGTGAGTTGAGCTGATAAAACTAATGCACCATTTTTTTGATGCTAAATCGATCCTTGTCTAGTGTGATTGAGAGATTTTTGGGTTTTGACTTAAGGTGGGTAGCATGTGCTTTTTTTTAGGGTTCTGGGAAGATGGTCAAACTTCATTTCAAATCATGATTGCTCGTTTTCTCAAAAAATTAACTTAAGGACAATAATTTATTTACTTTTATATATTTGCTCGCTTTTTTTATTTTCTTTTTTTATGCCTTAATTTTTGCTTAGGCCGCTTCTTACGAGTTTTCAACCTAACGGGCCTTTTGAATTTTTTTTTGTAAAGGACTTGCACCAAGCGGAATACAACGTTGACAAGGTATTTTAGAGATCACAAATTTGCCCTCAAAAGATGGAGGGCCTAAAGCGTTATTTCATTAGGGAGAGAACAAATCAAAAAGTCGACTAGGTAGGGAGTATGTACTTTAGGTGGTCTGAAGTGGGATTATACTGGACGAGGGTGATGATAAGGTACTTTGACATTAACCGACTCAAACAAGAATGAGGACACATGTTACACACAAGTTACTATACAAATGCTTCGTAGAGAGTTAACATTAGTTAAAGCATGAAAGAAATTTTTGATGCACTCATTTTTGGCCATTCATCACGGGATGCAACACTTTGTTAGAAAAATGTGAACGAAGCCGCTAATTTAAAAATTGAGTGCCTTGAAACACCTTGAGCTTGCAACTAAGTAAGTCTAAACTTTTCCAAAGAAGAGTAATTTATTTCACAAGAACGCCTCATCTCTCATCATAGTTTTTCTAAAATTTATAATCGTTTTTTTTTTTAAATGCATGATGTGAGTATGCAATGAATGAATGTGCATGATATGCGAATGGATGTATGTGAGATGCGAATGTAATGATAATGTACGTGCATGAAATGATTATATATGATTTTATTTATAGCGCCTGTGGAATTATAAGTTTTATCGCTTGGAGAGTAAAGTACAAAGTTTGACTTTGACTTTTAAAAGCATGCATGGCTTCTCTCCAAAATAAAGCTTTTAATTCTCGTGACATTCTAAAAATACATGCGACATGAGATTTTTTTATTGCAAAGAAAAGGAAAAAAGCATGAGGCATAATTTCTAAAAGGAAGTCGCCACCAAATTTTGGGTTTAAGTGGCAAATTCGAAAATCCCTTTATGTTTAGGACAAGGTGTTTAGGTTCGGGAGTCATATGTGTGGGGAAAGTATTAGCACCCCACGACATCCTTTGGTCTAATTAATTAGGATTTATTAATAATTACCCTTTATTTATAGAGGAAAAGACTTATTTAAATTTTTAGTTTTTAGTGCTTGACAAGAGTGGACTCTTGCTCTACGCATCTCTGGATGCAAATGGAGGAATCAAAGCTCACGTAGTTCTTCCCGAAAAAGGTTTGTTGATTGGTGTTTTTTAGTGTAGGGTCCTAGGATTACTTGAATCTGCATAACTCATCGATTCCTAGACGCCGACTAACCCGGGATTGTACAACCGACTTAGTCCCCTACTTTTGAAAGTATTTTTGAGGTTTTTTGAAAGAAGTTTGTTTGATGTGAGGTGAGCTGGTTTTAGAATAGTATTCTAGAACTCCCAATCAGCATACATTATTCGTTTCTAACGACTAACCTTGGCCAGACAATCGACTTAGTCCTCTATTTTTAGGAAAAGTGATTTATTTATTTACTTATAAGTTTTTGTGATTATCGAATCGCATGTACTCATTTGGTCCTAGGATGATTTACTAACCCTTGGCCAGAGATAATTCCGATTTAGCTCTTTTATTTGATTTTTGAAGAAATAAACTAATTTGTCCATAAAAATAAAATAAAAGACAAAACCTGATAATTAATAAAGACTAGGCTAAAATAAATAAATAAATAACTATATACATAAATAAATATGAATAGATATATACATAAACAATAAATAAATAAATAAATAGATTATATTATAAATAAATGATAAATAAATATGTACATAAAAATAAACAAAATAAATACAAAACTAAC
This sequence comes from Oxytropis ochrocephala, assembly GCA_020916435.1. Lineage (NCBI taxonomy): Eukaryota > Viridiplantae > Streptophyta > Magnoliopsida > Fabales > Fabaceae > Oxytropis > Oxytropis ochrocephala. The sequence goes on along the minus strand of CM037094.1, from coordinate 82,627,008 downwards.
TCCGACTGACGAAAGGCCGAACCGAACCGAAAGCAGTAACCGCTTTATTTTGACCCTAAGATCGCAGAACCGCTTGAGAATCGGAAAGTTCGACTCAAAACGCCCAAATGATCAAAAGTGAAATGGGTCGCCTCGCCACCTAAAAAGATCACTTAACCCGCCAACGATCCCCTAATCTTCACCTCTCAACCCTTTTATATACAATTGCTAGGAGCTATTGTTTTCATGAAGCCGATGCGACTAAAACAAGCGTAGAGAAAGTAATTCTCCATTAAAACACAATTCCCGCTTTTTCTCAAACCTATCACCGTGAATATTGTGATTCCGATTCGTTAACCGCCGGATCGCCTTTTACTTTTTTTTTTTACACCGGTTCGTGAGACATATATCTACGCTTTCACGCTCGTGATCGTCGTAAACGAGGTCTCCGAGGAGAGAAATTGCCTTCGCAATAGTCGCGCTTTTGGTCCGCTTTTTCTCAAACCTCTATTGGTCGCAAAGACGATCGCTTTTTATGTTCAATTAGACTCTGATAGAAATTCTGCTTCCTCGTTTTGACAACCTTGCTTTTGAGTGTCGAAGAGAAATATAATTATTGTTGGTATAATTTTCTTTGTCATCGTGTTATTATTGCACAATATTTACCGTTCTTATTAGTAATTAATCTACAACAAAGCAATTGTCCGAGTCTGATTCATCACAACAATAATAATGTCGTTTATAGACACTGGTTGCTGGGGTTGATCGCCCCAAATCTGGTACACTGATTTTTGTGTTAAGTCTTAACCATTGTGAATCTAATCATCGCAACTAAAAAAAATTACAACAAAGAAAGTGTGTGGCTATGTGTACAGCTTTTATATTTAGTGCCGACATAGTGTGGCATTTTGATATATTAATTAATTGGAAGAGTGTGGCACTTGTTAATTTATTTTTTTTGGTATTTTAAAATAAACAGATGCATTAAAATTTAAAAGTATATATATATATATATATATATATATATATATATATATATTGACACAAATGGAAGACAAGAAAACAATCACAAATTGACTGACTCTGACCACTGTTGCCCTACACCCACACACACCTAAGACTACTGAACATCGTAACTCAATTGTGAACTGAATTGTGAATAGATCAGTCATCAGAACAGATAGTTGAAAGAAAAATGAGCTGTGATAGGAAAATTGGGGTGGGTTTGGATTTCTCCCAGGGAAGCAAGATCGCTCTGAAATGGGCTATTGACAATCTTCTCCGCGACGGCGACACCTCTACATCATCCACATCAAGCCTTCACGAGGAACAGAATCCAGAAATCTGCTATGGTCCACCACTGGTTCGCGTAAGTCTCTCATCAATTATCATTAATTTTATGTTTATTTTTCTTTGAATTATTCTGATTATGGTGATGTGTTTGTTGTTTGTGGATGAAGCTCTAATCCTGTTGTCAGAGTTTCGTGAGAAGGAGGTGATGCACCAATATGAGGTAGACCCTGATGCTGAGGTTTTGGACCTACTTGACACTGCTTCTAGACAGAAACAGGTAACCACCTTATCCTGTGTTCTGTTAGGTTTTTATGTTTTAATTTCATTGATTTACTTTACATGTATTGTATGTTGAGTTTGATTGAATATATATATATATATATATATATAGGTGACGGTGGTGGCAAAGATATACTGGGGGATCCAAGAGAGAAAACTTGTGATGCTGTTGGGGATTTGAAGCTTGACACTTTGACCATTGGTAGCAGAGGTTTGGGTGCCATACAGAGGTAGATAGATACTTTACTCTTTTTTTTTTTTAATAATCCCTCTATTGCAATATTGTAAGGCGTAAGCATGATAAATGTATATTGTATATGCATCACAAGTATTTACAAAACACATTAGCTGACAAGAAGGAATACTGATGAAATGGTTTAATAATTAAATTAAACTATGAAATGTATCTTGGCTTGAGCTTTGGATCTAGTGATAGCTTGAGTTTCCACCTACGATGAGGTAATTGGTTAGGTTCCTGGCTTCTGAAGAAAAGGAAACATAATATAAAAACATTGAATTGATTGATTGTAGGGTGTTGCTTGAAGTGTGTCCAGTTATGTGACTACAAATGCAACTTGCCCTGTTACAATTGTGAAAGACACTGCCCCTGCTACCATCTGATAATGATATGCTGCTGCTGCTGCTGCTGTGTTTAGTTGGTCTTTGCAAATGATAATATGCTTCTTACTTACTTGTGCTTAGTTGCAGACTTCTTGATCATTATGTATTATTCCTCAAGCTCTATTTTAAAGGGATGTACCCAAATTTATGCTTTGTGCACTTGATTTGTGCTGGATCTGTTTAAAATAATCAACCTGTTGCTTTCTGGAGGATATTCAGTGTCTTGTTTATGCTTCATCTTCAGGATCTTGGTTTTTATTAACTACGCTCTATTATTAAGTTATTTGACCCTGCACATTCTCTTGAATGGCTGCATCTCAAAGTTCTTTATGCATTGCTGCTATGTTATACAAGATCGCAATAGGCTCGCCTCAAAAGAAATAATCCTTTACCATAGCTCCTTATCTGGCTTTTTCATGAGATCACAGACCTCTTCCTCCACTCTTTCATTTTGCAATGCTTCCTTCTTAGTAGCCTTGTATTCATTCTGCCAAGCATGACAAGTTTATTATCGATCGACCATAATGGTTAGTCTAGTCTACTACTCGTAAAGTTTGCTGAATTTCATTACAATCATTTATTTATATTCTTTTATTATTTTCTTCCTTAACCCACCTTATACGCTTAAGAACCTCTCACCGTAACCATCCTTCTCCAAATATTTCTTTAGTAAGTCTTTGAGAAACCATGATTTTGGTGATTTTAAGCTTTTTTGGAGAGGGAAAGGTGATCAGAATGAAAATAAGATAACAAAAGAGAAATAGACACTCTAGAGTCATTGAATCTCTCCCCATTGAAATACCCCCATTTCCGTACCTAAGTGGGTTCCTCCACTCTTTGTTATTTTATTTAGTACCTACTAAGTAAGTATGCAATCCTCAACTAACCACCTCCAACAAATTAAACTGGTCTCATCAATAACTACATAATTTTTTTAACAGACCCATTAAGTGTTAGGTCCACTATCTCCACCCCCTTGATTAGTCTAGTCATCGACTTGAGCCGCTTCATGGGAGGCAACTCTACGGAGGGAGTGTTCTATCTCATCTTCTTTATTTCCATGTCTTGTCTTTATCTTTGTTATTGTTTTGTTGAACTCTTTTTACACTGACACTTGTTTTGTTTCTGAAACAAACTTTGCTCATGGTATGTGATGTAAAAGTTGCATTACTCCAAATGTATTGATCTTGTTCTCATTTGCGCTGAGGACTGCACCTTCATGGATAATTTTTATTGGATTGTGATTTTCAACGACTATATGATGCTATGTTCTTAAATTTTCATGAACCGATTTAAACTGAATCGATCACGCATCTTGTTGTTCTAAAGCCCTGGATGAAAAACCTCTTAGAGAGAAATGTTCTGTGACATTTGAATGCATGAGGGGCGACCGCCAATGTGTCATTACAATCTTATCTTGTTCAAATGACACTTTAACCCCATTCTTTTCCAATAAGGACGATGAAATTAAAGATGCCCTTACACTAGGCATATGATCTAATCCTTAAGATTGTTGATGAATTTACGCCATCAGCAACCAAAGAACAGATAGTGGCAACAAGGAAACGCGAGCAAGCAAACCTTCAAAAATGGAAGATAGTAAAATGAAACTTGAAGCATCGATAAGACTGCCATAAAGTATTTATTCGCTTGATATGCAAGAAATCCCCTGGGTCCAACAGGTTTGTCCCCAACATAAAACACACTTTTTTTTTTTTTTGACAAAAACATAAACACACTTAGACGTATCAAAATAACAAGCCAAATTATGTGCAAGAAGTTCCCTCTGACAAGCCTCACATCACACATCAATATATAAATGCTTTGACCAAGCTAATGCGAGACTTGGTATTTTCTGAAATACCACAAAAATGCAACAATGAATACCATATATGTAGAAGTTGAGAGAGAAACATACACGACTTTATATTTTTAATATAATTTCAAAGGGTTATATATTAAAGGTTTATTACTTTGGAGGTCACAAAATTATTTGATCAATTCTAAATAGAATTTTGAATTAACTTTTTTTCTAATTTAGTTCCTTAATCATTCAACATTTTTTAAATAGGGTCACGACTCTCGCATGTTAAAACTATTAAATTATTTTTAACTAGATCCCTAAATTTATAAATACTTTTAATTAAGATCTTGAGTTAAGGAAAAGTTAACTAAGACTATCTACATTGGGGTGTTGAAAAAAATTCAACAGCTTGAATTGTTGCAATGGTCATTTAAACCACTTGTTGAATCATACGTGGATTCACAAGTGTTGAAAAATTCAACTAGTTGAAAACTCGCAGAATGGGACACGCGCTACCGTAAAGTTGTCTTCATCCGATTAGTTGTTTGAATTTTCAGATTTTCTATGTCATCTAAATTACTTGTGCTCAATTATTTGATAGTAAAATATATTTTTTGAATTTTTTTTCACCAAAATTCATAATTTTTTTTTCTCTATAAATAGAGCTTTGTTTCATTTCATTTGGGTACGAAAAAAAAAAACGAAGTTTTTTCCTCTAAATTTTCTATTAGCCTCCACTAAACGCTTGTTTTAGTAGCTCTAAGTAACCTTTTAGCAAAATAGATCCCAACAAGAACCCTTTGAACACCCAATATCCTTCTAAGTCGAAAGTCTATCAGACATTGTATTAATTAAGTTATGTGTGTTTCGCTTATGTGTGTTGTGTGCTTAGTGTATTGTATTGCATTTTAAGTATTTTGTAATTTTAATTGTTTTAATAATGACTATCCCTATATCTCGCTTTTTATTACTTGCAACAAAAATATTAATTAAGAATATAAAATTAGAAAATAAATTATTAAGTTAAAAAAATTAAAATTACTTATTTAATGTTAATTATTTTAATTTAATTTCAATCGATAATTTTTATTAATATGTAATCACAAAACATAAAAGAAAATAAGAATATGAAATAAAAGTGGTGCAGAGGGTGTTTAATTTTATTAAACAAAACCATCAGAATGGTAGTAAAAGTTGAATGAGTGGTTGAATTATTGTTGGTTAGAGAGTAAGATGATGAGTGTTAAAAGTGAAAAGGAGAGTGTTGAATTTAGGAACTATCAGAAGCCCCTTAAGGAAATTTCTGGGCAATGAACCATGACATTAAGGAGTCACACCATACATGAAGTGCAAGAAAGAAGTCCCGAGTTCAAGTCCCGAAAACTAACATTTTCCCCACCCCCACTAACAATTGCCTATCTAAAAAAAAAATTTAGGAAGTAACATGTGTAAAATAAACAAATATAATAATGGAAAGAAAATCTAGTCAAAAGCTAGCATGAACACTCGAACGGTGGAGAGCTCATGGCTTGGCTTGTATTATGACCTTTTCCAGAACGGTCAACGGTGGCAGCGGCATCTCTTTCTTTGTGTGTTTAACTGTTATGTTTGTTTCCCTAATTTTCTATCCAGCTAACAGTAAAGTCGTTGTAGTATAGTGGTAAGTATTTCCGCCTGTCACGCGGACGACCCGGGTTCGATCCCCGGCAACGGCGTATGCTTTTTATTTTTAACCTTTTTCTCTTTTGAGAAGCAAAGGCAACAAGTTAAGCGGTTTAACTTCCTAGCGGTAGCTTCTACGCGACACAGACCCAAAATGTTCCTTGTAAGCAATACGAAGTACAAACATAGAGCAAAACAAATACCGTATCTGCTTGTTTACAAAGAAATCATACGCTATGAATTTCCCACCTTTTGCTTCCACCAGCAGCACCTCACCAGAAATGTCTGACGTGTCACGCCGGAAACTAACCACAACCAGTATTCACATTATGGCCTTAGACGGAATCGTCAACGTGAACTCACTCTTCACCTTAGCACTCTTTCTCGGCATCACAACCACCAACACCGACCACACCCTCCTCAGCAACAACGCTGCTTGTGTCGCCGGAACCGTCGTTGCTGAAGGCCTCATTACCTACCATGTGTACTCCTTCAGCTCATTTCTTTTTTCTAGCCTCATTGCCTTGGCTCTGAAAAACGCCATAAACATCAGCAAGGGGGTTGTCGGAGTTGGAGCCACTAACTTCCGTGTGCATGCATCTGACTTGGCTGTGGAAGTTAATTCGGTGGCTTTGAGAGTAGGAACTCTGATTTCGGCTTTGGATCGGTTTTTGGATGTGGATTCTTGGTTATGGCTTTGGTTGATTTGGTGCAGACTGTTGGGAACTTTGGCTTGTGGAGTCATTATACTATTGCTGCTATTGCACCTTTGCTTATTCTTGTTCCTACTGCGTTACTTATCTATGTTATTCTCGTCCTCTATGCCTTCACTCGTTAAGGTTATTTATATAAAAAAAGATAAGTTATTAATGTTAACCAGTTAAAATGGAACATTCAAGGAATTAATCAAGTATGAGAAAGATTGAAAGAAGAGACGGGTCTAAATTATCAAGGGAAATTGTAGCATTTAAATTGGAGTGCATAGTAAATGTGATATTTTTTATCAATGTTATGATCATAGAATTCTAATGGACAATTGCTGAAAATTTGTTCTGTGTATGGCTTCCAGACTGCATTTCCTTGCTTCTCATCACGTGGTATGGAGCTGGGAAATTATACAAATAAGAGACAGGGAAATGCAATCTTGTTCTCAACCATTTCCACCTTCCATAATAATATAATTATAAAATTATTACATAGACAAACAGTGCATAGTTTCTTGCATTAATTTCAAATCCACAAACACATTCTTTATATTCAAAAATAAATATAAGGAAAACATAGTTTTCGTGTCCTTTTTGGACAATCAACTCAATGAGAATACATTTTTTTGCCACAACAAGCACTACGAAGGAATTGCCATCAAAGGAGTAATGCGGTAATATTTCAGAATCCATTAACTTATGTACTTTCCAAGCTAGTTCATTATAGTTGTTGGAACTCAGTTCCTCATTCATCTATTCTGCTTGTAAACAATTGATTGTTGAATAGAATCAAGAGCATGGAGACCATCCTTCAATGGCGCTCCAAAATGAATTAAGGTGTCTGTTTCTCAGCTGCACACTCTACGCCGTTAGTTCTTACTTCTACCTACCAGCAACCATAGCTGCCATGCACAGATCAGCAACTAACACTAGGCAGGAGCTGGAGGGAGGAAGAGAGTGAGTTCTTCAAGTTTTGCAGCCTGCAGTGATAGACACAAACACACTAATATAAAAGTTGTAGCGAATTCAGACTGGCTAAAAGCATTAAAAAATTCCAGGTATCGAACTGCCAATGCGGGAACCAAGATTAGATTCAAGGAACTGCACTTTTAGAATAACAAAAGTTTATTACAATAAAAGAAAGTTAACTTACAACTATCTATAGCTGAAACATGTAGAGAGCTTCAAAGGTAACCAACACAATAAACAACCATACTTTATATGTGTTCATAAACAATAACACTGTTGGATACAGAATACCAGCCCCTGCCTAATAGCTTAAGCTTTTAGCGGAGATGCAATTATTACTGCAGTACTGAGAAGTGGTTGATTATGTAGAAATTTCTTTTATACATGTTGAGGTGGTGATTATTTGGAGATAAAATCATCAGAACTACTCCCTACTTTTTCAAACAAACTTTACAAAATTATGCATAAAATCTTTTTGCACTAGTAATCAACATGAAAGCTATGAGAAAACCCCTTCCCAATTGTGAAGAAGAAAACTCAAAGGAAAAAGGA